>JAXQQM020066261.1:0-65303 GCA_034641835.2 Pinus albicaulis | reverse complement strand
CAATCATGAAAAATGACACCTATTGGTATAGGAGTCTAACAACCTTAACCTTGACCTTAACCGTAACTTTAACCTTACCTTAACCTAATCGAGCCTTACCCTTAACCTTAAACTTAACCTTGACCTTAACTATAACCTAACCCTAACCTTGACCAAACCCTTAACCTTAGCATTACGCTAATATTAACCTTCCCATAACCATAAAATTAAACTTGACCTTAACCTTAATCTGACTAAACCCATAACCTTAACCTTAAGGTTAAGCTTGAAGTTAAGGTTAGGGTTAAGGTTACGGGAAGGCTAAAGTTAAGGTTAGGGTTAAGTTTAGGGGAAGGTTAAGGGTATAGTTAAGGTTAAGGTTAGGTTAAGGGTAAGGGTAAGGTTAACCTTAATCTAACCTTAACTGGTCGGCTCTTTTCCCTGTCATCTTTTCCTGTATTTATTTAACCGAAGCGTTTCTCTTCTTTGGAGATTTGACCTGAAGATGGGTCTTGATTTAGATCCGAAATGTAGACTAAAAGGTGAGGACTGTTGAGATTTCGAATTTTGTATCTAAAAATCTACACCACAGAAATCTACAATCTATCATTAAGGGTAAGGTTAGGGTTAAGGTTAGGGTAAGGTTAAGATAAGGTTAAGGTTAAGGATAAATTTAAGGTTAAGGTTAAGGTTATGGTTAAGGTTAAGGTTAATGTTAGGTTAAGTTAAGGTTTTGTCAAGGTTAGGGTTAGGTTATAGTTAAATTTAAGTTTAAGGTCAAGGTTAAGGGTAAGGTTAAGGTTAGGTTAAGGTTAAGATTAGGTTAAGCGTAAAGTTAAGGTTGTGGTTAGGTTAAGATTAGGGTTAAGGTTAAGGTTAGGTTAAGGGTAAAGTCAAAGTCAAGGTTATGGTTATGGTTATGGGAAGGTTAAGGTTAAGGTTAGGTTATAGTTATTAAGGGTTTGGTCAAGGTTAGGGTTAGGTCAAGGTTAAGGTTATGGTTAAGGGTAAAGTCAATGTTAAGGTTAGGTTAAGGGTAAATTCAAGGTTAACGTTATGGTTATGGGAAGGTTAAGGTTAAATTTAAGGTAAAGGTTAAATTTAAGGTAAAGGTTAAGGTCAACGTCAAGGTTAAGGGTAAGATAAGGTTAAGGTTAGGTTAAGGTTAGGGTTAGGTCAAGGTTAAGGTTAAGGTCAAGGTCAAGGTTAAGGTTATGGTTAAGGTTAAGGTTACGGTTAGGTCAAGGTTAAATTAGGTTAAGGTAAGGTTAAGGATAGGTTAGGCTATAGTTAAAGGTAAGGTTAAGGCTAGGTTAAGGGTAAAGTTAAGGTTAAGTTTAAGGTTAGGTTAATTTTAAGGTCAAGGTTATGGTTATGTTAAGGTAAGGTTAAGATAATGTTAAGGGTCATGATTTTATTCAAGTTAAGATTAAGGTTAAGATTATGAGTTTAGTGAGGTTAAGGTTAAGGTTAAGTTCAAGGGGGTAAGCTTAAGGTTAAGATCAAGGTCAATGTTAAGATTAAGGTAGGTTAAGGTTAAGGGTTTAGTTAATGTTAGGGTTAGGTTAGAGTTATGGTCAAGGTTAAGGTTAGGTTAAGGTTAAGATTAAGGTTATGGTTCAGGTTGAGGTTAAGCTTAGGTAAAGGTTAAGGTAAGGTTAAGGTTAGGTTAAGGTTAACCTTGACCTTGACCTTAAACTTACCCTTAACCTAACCTTAACCTAACCTTAACATTAACCTTAAATTTCCCATAACCATAACCTTAACCTTAACCTTACCCTAACCTTAACCTTAACCTTAACCTTTACCCAACCCTAACTTTAACCTTAACCATAACCATAACCATAACCCTAACCATAACCATAACCATAACCATAACCTTAACCTTAACCTTAACCTTAACCTTTTACCCTTGACCTTAACTATAACCTAACCCTAACCTTGACCAAACCCTTAACCTTAACTATAACCTAACCCTAACCATAACCAAACCCTTAACCTTAATCTTAACTTACCCTTAACCTTAACTTATCCTTAACTTTAACTTTAACCTTAACCTTGACCTAACCGTAACCTTAACCTTACATTAACCTAACTTAACATTAACCTTAACGTTAGGTTAAGGGTAAAGTCAAGGTTAATACTGAGGTTAAGGTTAAGGGTAAATTTAAGGTTAAGGTTATGGTTAAGGTTAGGGTAAGATTAAGTTTAAGGTTAATGTTAAGGGTTTGGTCAAGGTGAGGGTTAGGTTATAGTTAAGGTCAAGGTTAAAGTTAGGTTAAGGTTAAGGTTAGGGGTTTGGTCAAGGTTAAGGTTAAAGTTAAGGTTAGAGTAAAGGTTAAGGTTAAGGTTAAGGTTAGATAAAGTTTAAGGTTAAAGTTAATTTTAAGGTTAAGGGTTATGTTAAGGTTAAGGTTTGGTTAAGGTTAAGGTTATCTAAGGGTAAGGTTATGGTTAAGGTTAAGGTTAAGGTTAAGGTTATGGTTAAGTTTAGGCGAAGGGTAAAGTTATGTTTAAGGTTATATTAAGGTTACGAGTTTAGTCATGTTAAGGTTACGGGTTTAGTTAGGTTAAGGTTAAGGCTAAGGTTAAGGGTGAAGGTTAATGGTAAGGTTAAGGTTAAAGGTTTGGTCATGGTTAGGGCTATGTTATAGTTAAGGTTAAGGTTAAGGGTAAGGTTAGGGTAAAGGTTCAGGTTAAGTTTAAGGTTAAGGGTTTCCTTGCCCTTAACCTTAACCTTGACCTTAACTATAACCTAACCCTAAGCTTACCCTTAACCTTAACCTTAACCTAACCTTAACCTTACCCTTAACCTAATCTTAACATTAACCTTAACCCGACTAAACCTGTAACCTTAGGCTTACCCTTAACCTTATCTTACATTGGCCTTAACTATAACTTTAACCTTAACTTTACCCTTAACCTAATATTAACCTTAACCTAACCCTAGCCTTGACTTTACCCTTAACTTAACCTTAACCTTCACTATAACCTAACTCTAACTTTGACCAAACCCTTAACCTTACCCTTACCCTTAACCTTATATTAAACTTACCCTTAACCTTATCTTAACCTTTACTTAACCTTAAGCTTGACCTTGACCTTATCCTTAACCTTAACCTTAACCTTACACTTAACCTTAACCTTAACCTTAACCTGACCCTTAACTATAACTTTAACCTTAACCTTGACCTTAACTATAACCTAACCCTAACCTTGACCAAACGCTTAACCGCAACCTTAACCTTAACCTTACCCTTAACCTTAACTTATCCTTAACCATAATATTAGACTCTATTGTGTAACTAGCTCCAAAAATAGAAGAAAAGAGATATCAACGCCTTTGAAATAAGCCACTTCAAGGGGGCAACCTCCAATACATTACATAAATGAAAAATTCTTGGATGATACAATTTACAAAACCTCCTTTCTATATATAGGAGTCCATGGGGCCATAATGTAATCATAGTGGGGCCACAATGTAATCCTAGCCAACCTAACAATAATAATTTAAGGGCACAAGAATAACAATATGGGGGTTACAAGGGTACAATAATAACAATAAGGGGGTTACACTAACAACAATAAGGGACTATACTAGTAATATAGTGACCTAACATGCCCCTCTCCATCAAAAAAGTGTTGTCCTCAATGCTTGAGTAGCTCTGGGTGCTTCTGTATAAAATTATCATCCTCCCATGTAGAATCTTCAGTGGGTAAGTTCTTCCACTTGATGAGATACTCTGAAATTGATCGATTCCGTAGCTGTCGAGTTCTTGTTTCTGTGACTGCTTTAGGTTCCAATATGATTTTTCCTTCCTCGACCAGTTATGGAAATATTGTTTGAATTGGAAGATTTTCACCTATAACCTTCTTTAAGCATGAAACATGGAAAACTGGATGCACTCGCGAGGAAGCAGGAAGCTCCAATTTGTATGCCATAGTACCAATATTTTGCAACACCTTGTAAGGACCATAGTAATTTGGAAATAATTTATTATCCTTCTTATATTGCTTGAGGGACATTTGTTTGTATGGTTGTAGCCATAAAAATACTCAATCTCCTACATCAAAACTTCTCTCGCGACGATGTTGATCTGCCTATTGTTTCATTCGGTTTTGTGCCAAATTCAAGTTATCATTTAAGAGTTGGAGAACTTCTTGCTGATACTCGATGTGATCTTCCACTGCTTGAAACTTCGAATTTTCCCTTAAATATGATGTGATGGATGTTGGATGATATCCATAAAGTGTCATAAATGGGGTCATTTTTGCTGCTGTATGGAAGTGTTATACCACCATTCAGTGAGAGGTAACCACTTGACCCATTGTGTTTGTTTATCAGATACAAAACAATGAAGATATCCTTTCAAACATTTATTTACTATCTCAGTTTGACCATAAGATTGAGGATGATAAGATGAGCTATGAGCTAATTGAGTACCCAAACAAGGAAATAACTCTGTCAAAAAATTTCCAGTAAAAATGGGATCTCTATCGCTCACAATAACCCTTGGGCTTCCATTTAGCTTTTGAATTCTGTCCATAAATGTAGTAGCAACTGTACTTTCTTTAAATGGATGAGATAATGCACAAAAGTGTACATACTTGGTAAGTCTATCAACTACCACCATGATGACACTCTTTCCTTCGAACTTAGGTAAACCTGTGATAAAATCCATTGAAATATCCTCCCAACGTTGACTTGGAATGGATAAAGGTTGTAGAAGTCCCGGGTCTTAATTGTCTCAACTTTATTCTGCTGGAAAAACAAAAATTCCGCCACAAACTTTTGAATACCAGATTTAAGGCCATCCCAAAAAAATTCTTTCTTCACCTTGTGGTAATTTTTTAAAAATTCTGAGTGTCCTCCTAAAGGAGAAGTGTGTAGTTCCAAAAGAATATTTTGTTTTAGTTGGGAGTTCCTACAAAGATATAAGTGATCTTTGTACCATAAGGAATCATTATTCCAACTAAATGTATCAGATGTACTAGGATCTTACTACAACTTTTGAATGAGTGTCCATACATCTTTGTCCTTCTTCCATTCATCTCTTGCTTCGGTTATCCAATCTGGTTAGATAATAGAAATGGCATAAAGTAATGCTTCCACCTCTTCATTCTTTCTTGAGAGTGCATCTACAATAACGTTAAGCTTGCCTTTTTTTTAGATTATTTAAATTCATAACCCAACATCTTTGTGACCCATTTTTGCTGCTCTTCTGAAGATAGTCTTTGTTCCAAAAAGTGTTTAAGACTATCATGATCAGTTTTTACCTTAAAGTGTCTTCCCATAAGGTAAGTTCGCCATTTCTTTAGTGCATGCAGTATTGCTAACATTTCCTTCTCATAAATAGGTTTCTGTAAATACTTTCCTTTGATTGGATGACTTTCAAAAGCAATGGGTCTTTCTTCCTGCATTAAAACAACACCAATTCCATTTCCTAAGGCATCACATTCCACAATAAAGGTTTTTGTGAAGTCTGGCGTAGCTAAGACTGGTGCTTGACACATTGCCTCTTTAAGATGTTCAAAGGCCTTAGTTGCTTCAGGAGTCCATGAAAATGCATATTTCTTCAATAATGTTGTTAGAGGTGCTGCTATTCTCCCATAATTCTTAACGAACTTGCGATAATAGCCTGTTAACCCGAGAAATCCTCGCAACTGCTTTATTGCCTTGGGGACTTTCCATTCCTTAATAGCTTTAATTTTGTTAGGGTCTACTTTAACACCCTCGTGAGATATAATATGACCTAGATATTCCACCTCTTCTCTCCAAAGAAACATTTGGATGTTTTTGCATATAATTGTTTCTCCTGCAATAGTTTGAGCACCCTGTCAACATGTTCAACATGATCCTTCCAAGACCTGCTGTAGATTAGTATATCATCAAAAAATACTAGCATAAATTTTCTAAGGAAGGGTTTGAAAATGGAATTCATCAACCCTTGAAATGTAGAAGGTGCATTGCTAAGGCCAAAAGGCATGACCAAAAATTCATAATGACCCTCATGAGTTCGAAATGTTGCTTTTGGAATATCTTCAGTCTTCATTCTAATTTGACGATATCTCGAATGAAGATCCAACTTGGTAAAATAAATTGCTCCATGTAATTCATCCAATAATTCATCAATAACAGGAATGGGAAATTTATCTTTAATGGTGAGATTATTGAGCTCCCTATAATCCGGACACATTCGCCATGATCCATCCTTCTTGTTTACCAATACTATAGGAGCAGAGAAAGAACTTTGACTAGGTTGAATTATACATGCCTCTAACATTTCTGCAATCATACATTCAATTTCGCTCTTTTGGACATAAGGATATCTATAAGTCCTGATGTTTGGAGGAACACTTCCTGGAATCAAATGAATAGCATGATCATGATCATGAATAGGTGGGAGTCCTTTGGGAGTTTCAAACACCTTGGAATGATTGTCTAATAATTGTTGGAGATCTGCAGAAATAGATGATTTTGATGTTGGAACTTCTAGTGAGCATAATTGTGCAATTACGCCTCATTTTTCTTTCTTTAGAAGCTTTTTCATGACATTAGAGCTTATTATATTTCTCGGCTTCCTCGCAATATCCCGTAATTTGACTTCCTTTCCTTCTGAAAAAAAATTCAAGAAATGTTCTTGAAAATTAAAAGCTACCGTCCCCAAAGATTGTAACCATTGTACTCCTAGTACAACATTAGCACCTCCCATAGGAATGGAAAGCATTGGACTAGTCAATACATATTCCCCCATGGTTAGCTTGATATTATGGCATTTTCCAGAGAAATTTATAGTTCCTCCATTTACAACCATCACTTGACATTCTGGTGCTGGGTATAGGAAACAATTCAATTCCTTGGCTACCTTACAATGAATAAAATTATGGGTGCTACCTAAATCAATCAACACTATTACCTTTTCTTCTTGATATGTCCTTCTATCTTGAGAGTTTGAGGAGTGGTAATTCCTGCCAATGCATTACATGATATGGTCAAACTCATTTCTTCCTCTTCTAGAGCTGGTTCTTGGTGTATATCCTCTTCTTGTTCATTTTCTTCTTCCTCTTCACAATCTATGTAAAATAATTTCTTCTCAGCACACTTATGACCTTTAGTGTATTTGCTATCACAACTGTAGCAAAGCCCTTTTGCTCATTTTTCTTCCAATTGTTGTGGTGTCAACCTTGTAGGTTGTGGAAATCTAGGCGTAGAAACACTTCCTTCTTTATAGAAGTGAGTGGTAGGCTTCCTTGTCGCCATAATTTTACATTCAATTTTTCTTGCCAACCTGAATGCCTTCTCCAATAAATCAGGTTCCAAAACACGAACTTCATGTTGGATGTTATACTTTAATGTGCTTATGAAGAGATCAATCTTGTGTTCCTTTGGAATATCAGTTACCCTTATATTCAATTTTTGGAAGTCCTCAATGTGCTCCCCCACTAACCCCTTTTGTTTGAGATTTATCAATTGGCTAAAGAAGGTGTTGCTCTTTGTATCCTCATAATGTGCTATCATTTCCTCCATAAAAATTGACCAAGTGAAATTTTTTTTACGGGAGCAAATCCATCGATACCATACAAATTTATTTTGTTCTAAATGTAAAGTTGCAATGAGTACCTTTTGTGTGTTTTGCACATTATGGAGATCAAAATATTGCTCCATTTGTAGTATCCATGTTACAGGATCCTTTCCATCAAACTTCCTCATCTCTATTTTTGGAATACGGTGGTTCTTCCCGCCAACATTAGAGTTTGTGAAATCACGATTAACATTTATTTTGTTCTCATCATGAGTTTCTTCTACTATCTTTTCACCATTATGAAACATTTTTTTCATCAACTTTGTCAAACCTTCCATGTCTGCTTTTAGATCATTCTTCATGTTTTCCATCTTAGCTTCCATGCCAACTTCCATGCCATCCATCTTAGCTTCCATGCCTTTCTTCAAAACTTCTATTTCATTTTTTTTTGCTCTTTGCAAGAGTGAAATTTGGTGCACTTGCTCTTGTAATTTAGATAGATCATGTTTCAATTCTTCATCTTCATGAGTCATAGTAGAGCCTTCTGAAGGCTTAATGGGTGTTGAGATATTTTTATGGGGCATATTTTAGAACCCAATACTGATATCTATTCTAAAATATGCCCTTGGAATCAATTCAAATTGATTCTTCAAACAAGACTTATGCAATTCGGAAAAAAAAAAACACCTTTTTCTTGCTTTTGAGGAGCTCGATATTGAAATTGGATTATCTCTGTGATTGTTACACTAAAAATTGTCACCTTGACATTTTTCTGACTGTATGAGCCCATTGACACTCATACTTACCTCCTCTGCAAGTATTACAACCTTCTTTCCTCATTCCAAACCTTGAAAATCAGAGAAAAGTTCCTAAAAATGGAGGAAAAACCCTTAAAACTCAAAAAGCCTTGGGTACGCAGGTAACATGAAGCCTTCCTGCGTTTTTAGCTAGGGTACGCAGGTAATGTGAAGAGAAATTGTGTTCTAGAACGCATTTTTCCAGTGTAATGCCTACGGTACCCCTGTAAGATCAAAAAAGCACGAAATTAAACTGAAAAAGTTGAATTTTGGTCAATTCTGGAAGGTTCTAGATGAGATTTTTTGGGGATGAGTACGCTTTAGTAAGGTGCATGTATCCCACACCTTAAGGAACTAATCCCTTGATGTGAGGAGCCTATCCCTTTGAAGGAGAATTCTATCCCTTTAAAGGTGGAATCCTAACCTCCTCATCTGCTCTATAAAAGGAGGCATTGGGTAGCCTCAAAAGGTTAAGTTTTGATTGAGATTTTGGAGATTGAGGATTAGAGTTCAAGCTTTATGTGTGATTAAGTTGAAGTGTTGTTGATATTTAGACTTATTTATGCTAAGCTTTTGAGAGGAAAGATCACATACCTCTTTGTACTCCTGAAGGAAGAGTGCAAGACTTATCAAAGTAGAGGAGATTCCTGCTTCGGACCCCGGGAAGGCCTTTCGAACATCAAGGCTAAGGTTGTAAGGTTCTTCTATTATTTTAAGATTAATACAATCAAGTTCTATTTTTCTCAATAAATTTTCGTTCGATTGTTTATTTCAATAAGCTGTCGTTTGATCGTTTATTTCATAGATTCCTTGATCACTATGATAGGTATGTTTTATGATTATTTGTTATACAGGTGCTATTTAATATTTTCTTGTTTGTGATTGCAGATCAACTAAAGATGATACTTTCTGCGACAAAAGAGCTCTTGTTGCGACGAAGGATTATTGATACGACGTAAGCACTACGACCACAAATAAGCATTTGGATCTAAGGTAGGATCGACACCTTCATAACATTTATTTGTAAAATGAATATATTTAGAGAAAGAAAAACTTAGTTGTTTGTTTGTTGCTAGACTGTCTTCTGACACTAGGGAGATCGGTCTTGTCTGCAAGAACGATTTATCCGGCCAACAAATTGGCGACTCTGCTGGGGAAAGAACTTGTTGTTTTTTGGTTCTCTTTTATTTTTATTTGAGGAAAAGTTTTTCCTGGTTTTTCATTGATGGATATCTGCCTGGGTAGCAAAGGTTTTCTCTGTTTTTGAAAATTTTGAAATCTTATAAGTTTTTCTTGAACTTTTCTGGTGACCACACTTTGTCTTCACACACAGTGCAGGCATCTCCGCACTTTCCTTAAGTAACCAGTGTGGGACCCCACCTGTTACTTCTGAGAGTCTGCGGACCCTGTTAAAATTTTGGAAAAATTCTAGATTTCTTTTTTCTAGTTTAGTTTAGATTTAGTTTAGGATTCTTAGCATCTACCCAGATCTGTATTTTTCTGTCAAAAATCTCTTGTTTCTGAATTTCTTTCAGCAATTCTTCATCTCTTCAATCTCCATTAAGTTAATTGGGTGTTTTGAGTCTCTTTTTTGAGAAATTCTTAATTTGATTTCCTTTGGTCATTACTTGGAGGTTTGTCTCAGTCTTTTCACAAATTTCCATCTTGGGGGGGCTAAATTGTGTATGAGTATTAATCACCTTTGAGTGTTTTTTTATCTTTGGAACTCTCACCCGATTTTCTTGACTTGCACTTGATTGGTTCTTAGATTACATTAGAATCATCTTGTGTTTGAGAATTCTCTTGCATAGATCACATTTTCATAATTAGAATTCTCTTTTTCAGAATACGAATGAAAAATGTGCATAGATTACATTTGCATACTTTTCATGTGAATTGTGCATAGATTACAACTGCATAGTTTACATTTTCAAAAATCAATCGTAGATTTAGATCAATTTTCTTTGATTTGAATTTAGATGTTTTTATGCTTGTTTTAAAAAAACAAAAATAAAAAATTGTTTTGGGATTGATTTGCATTAGTTTTTCTTGATGAAATTAGTGCATTAGAGAATTTGTTATATTTTCTCTTAGTGATCAATTTTTGCATTGTTGGAAGTGAATGTGAACTCTCTCCTTACTTTAGTTAGGATTCATCGAATTGAAAATATTACATTATCATATTCGATTGCATTCAGTTTTGGGTCGGGTCATAACACCATTGGTTTCATATCCATTTACCCTTTTGAGTAATAACAGCCTAAATAACACAGCGCTTAATTAAAATTCATCTAGTAATTTTTACATTTTTAGGGTTCTTTCCACCAACATAGCTTAGGCTAGTGTCTTGGAATAGGTTTTAGTTAACTCTCCAAGATAGTAAAACAAACAAGTAGTCGATCTTGCGGTAGGAAAAATTCCAATTGTTGCATGTGTGCTCTGGGAAGCTCCTCCTAAAGGAGTCAAGCACGAGATCATATCTGAACCAGTGAGGTAATCAATCCTTCCTCATTGGGAACGATAGAATATATACACGTATTAACAACGGTAAACCTCAGATAGACCATTTTCGAGGAGCCTGGGGTCACTTGTCGGTAAACCTTGGATTATGTCAAGGAGCCTTCAAGGGGATTGAGCTTTGTTACTCTGCCCTTGTGTGTGTATCGGATCGTAGACTGTTCCCCCAGGTATATTTGTTTCTATTGGTAACCTTAGTGGCCATAATCTATAGGATTCTTTCCTAAGGTGACGGTGGAGGGAAGATCCCACTGTACCTGGAGCAGACGTCGACTAGACTCACTTGGACTCTCTAGGGGGTTCTCTTCACTCGAGATGGTTTTGTGAAGAAACTTGTGCCAGTCTGTTTCATTAAGCAGGTTGTCGGGGTAGCTGTTCCAACCACCCTTTCTGTATTAAATTCTACGATGTTGGATTTCATCACCAACTAGTGTTTTTAGTATGGGAAGTTACTGTTTGTGTGTGGTTTGACTCCTAGATTTGATAGCGCGTGTTAATTTTTTTGTTTTTACTTTTAGAGACCATAGGTGTGAATTGTGAATTTTAATTGTTAGGTGTGAATTGTGAATTGTTAATTTTAGTTTTTAAATTATTAATAAAATTCACTGAAGTTGAATATAATGGCAACTGTTACCAACCAAGGAACCCCTCTTAACGAGAATCCTAGTACTTTTCCTTGCTTTGGAAATGTTGGTCCTCCTTATATGGCTACATTGTCATTACCTGGATTTACAATAGGTTTACCAATATGGTTATTTTCAACTTCGTTGGCCCCGAATACTCCAATTGTTCCACCTCAACCGAATGCTTCACCTCAACAGAGTTCACCATCTCAACATCACCAACCTTATGTTGACCCTTTACCTTCTTCGCCTAATATTTCTTCCTCCATTTCTTCCTCTTCACTTGGTAAAAGCCTTGACGCTAGTAACCAGGTAACTAAGAAGAAGAAGAAAGGGAAGAAGAAGAAGAAGAAGAAGAAGAAGCAAGGTAAGAAAGAAGTCAACCAACCAACCATGGCTGTAAGTGTTAGTTGTGTTGAGTAAACCTCCAACATGCATCGTAAACCCAAATACCCTTGAAGGCTTTGTAAGGGTGACCACTTCCTTATTAATTGTCCCGGTATTCCAAAGGTCTTGGAAGTATGGTCAGAAAAATCTCATCAACTTTTCGTTGATCCATCAACCAGTGATAGTCAGGTTCCTGGGAAAAAGGGTAAAGTTAGGTTTCCTTGTAAGTTATGCAAAGGGAGTCATCAAACTCACATTTTCCCTCACATGGATGAAGCCTCAAAATTGTTGGCAAACCTTACTGTTCCATAGCAATAATTTCCAACTGGTTACCGTAAAATTTCTCCCAACCTATCGTCAATTGACGGAGTGATTGATCTAATTTCAAGTACAGTAAATCCCACTCTTCCATTGGAGAGTGAAAATCATATCACTCAGGTTGATGATCCATTAGTTGATCAAGTGGTCGATTCGATTTCACATTCGGTCGATCCCATTCTCCCTGTAGAGAGTGAACTTTATACTGCTCGGGTTCTTCTTGTTACATTAGATTCTTCTACGCCGGGGGGCATTTCACTTGTTTCTACAGAACCCCCTCCAAGTACTGAGGTCTTTTCCTTTGATTGGAATAGACTGACAGAACCTCATCTTCCTTCCTCTATCCCTTTCCAAATCATTATGAAGTTTGGTGGTAGGGACATACACCGCACATAGGTAGATGAAGGTGCTTCTGTTAGTATTTTATCCTCAACTGCTTGGAAAGCTTTGGGTTCCCCTCAGCTTGTGCCTATTACGCAGAATCTGAAAGCTTTTAACAGAACCATTAGTGAACCTTTAGGGATCCTTCCTAATTTTTCTATTACTTTGGAAGGTAAAACTGTCTGTATTGATCTTATGGTAGTTCGAGGCCCCTTGGATTTCAATTTACTCCTTGGGCGAGACTATGTTTATGCAATGAAAGCTATCATATCGACACTCTTTCGCGTGATGTCTTTCCGTCACAATGTCAATATTGTGACTGTAGACCAGCCTCCGTTCCATAGTTTTGATTCAACTACCAATAATCTGACATCTCTCAATGTTTCTGATTCTAAATTGGTATCTACCCTGCCATGGGTTAATTATGTGGCAACTAGTCCCATGTTTTCAATTACCGATGTAAGTGAGCCTCTCACTGTAAGCTCGTCTTCTTTTGATTTAGATCCAGTAATTGACATGGAAAACTCTATGGGATTATTTGAACGTGATGTTCTTATCCCTTTTGAGTCCCTTGACATGTATTCCTTCTAGAGAACTATTCTTCCTTCTGATGAAGACCTCTTGGAAGCCATGATCAAGGTGTGTCCATTGACATGTGTTTCTTCCAGTTGGAAGCCATGATCAAGTGTGTGAGGAGAGTTCCTTTTACTGAGTCAACCTCGTTAAAAAATGAATCAGTGTGTGTGAGGAGAGTTCCTTTTACTGTTTCAACCTCATTAAAAAATGAATCAGTGAGATGAGGATAGTTCCTTTTACTGTATCAACCTCATTAAAAAATGAATCAGTGGTCCGAGGATAGTTTCTTTTACTGTGTCAACCTTGTTAAAAAATGAATCAATGGCCTGAGAATAGTTCCTACTACTATGTCAACCTCGTTAAAAAATGAATCAGTGGCTGGTGAGGATAGTTCATGTTACTGAGTCAACCTTGTTAAAAAATGAATCAGGTATGAGGATGGTTCCTGTTACTGAGTCAACCTCGTTAAAAAATGAATCAAGTATGAGGACAGTTCTTTTCCTGTGTCAACCTCATTAAAAAATGAATCAGTTGGTTAGAGGATAGTTTCTGTTACTGAGTCAACCTTGTTAACAAATGAATCAGGTATGAGGACAGTTCTTTTCCTGTGTCAACCTCATAAAAAATGAATTAGTAGGTTATATAGGTAGATTGTAGAAAGTAGATACGAGGATAGTTTCTTTTACGGTTTCAACCTCGTTAAAAAATGAAACATGTAGATCTGAGGATAGTTCCTTTTACTGTGTCAACCTCGTTAAAAAATGAAACACGTTGCCATGAGCATAGTTCTTTTCCTGTGTCAATCTCGTTAAAAAATGAAACAAATCCTCCCCTAATTAAGTCGAGTCTTTGAATAGACCTCGTAAATTTTAAGTCATATATTTAGGTTAGTTTTTAGGTCGGGTCTTTCATATGATCTCGTAAATGAACCTTCATTCCATCCAGCTATTAATTACTAGCAGTGTATCTAGTTGAATGAAATGAAGCTGGGGGGGCATGCACTCTAGCAGTTACGCTTAGGGGGCATCAAGCACAGTTTTTTCTCTGTTTCAAGCTTGTGTAAAAATGAAACCACTCTGAAGCATATTTTTTCTCTGTTTCAAGATTTTAGAAAAATGAAACCTATCTGGAGTCAATTTTGGTTATTTTCAAGACTCGTTAAACTCATGAAAATCCCGAGATCATTTTGCTATTTTTCATTCTCGTAAAACATATAAAAATGTCGAGTTCTTTCCGTCTTTTCCTGCTCGTAAATTAAATTGAAAGTCGGCCATATGAGTACATTTTTATCCCTTTTTCGAACTCGTTAAAACTTACGAAAAAGTGAAAACCATGAGTACATTTTTATCCCTTTTTCGAACTCGTTAAAACTTACTGAAAAAGCGAAACCTTGGAGTCCTCTTTTAAGCCCTTTTCAGACTCTCTAAACATGAAAATATTGTCGAGTACTTGATTATTTGAACTTGTTAAAGTAAATGAATGATCGTCCCTTCAGTATAAGTTTACCCCTTTTCCGGACTGAAATGGACTATTTACGAAAAAGGTATACATTGACTAATTACGGTCAATAGAGTTCTCTCCTGCATTATTTTATCCTTTTTCGGGCTCGAGAGACTAAATTTATGAAAAAGAACACCCATGGATTTTTCTTAAGTTTTTCTTCTGACTCCCTAAAATTGAAAAACACTGAGTTTCTCCTATACTGGACTCGTTAAAACTTAACAGTAAAGGACCTGTTTAATTTTAAAAACAGGAATGAACCACTCCTTCTTAGGGTTCGAATATCAAACTAAGTTGGACTCATCCGAAGGATGAGCTTTTAAACAAGCAAATGTTATCCTCCTCAAGCTTGTCAAAAATAAAGAGGTACTTGCCAGTAATGGTGGGGGAAAAGAGAGAAAAACGAACCTGTTTGTTACATTTTGATTATTCAGAAAACCGTTAACCACTCTTGAACACGACACTTTTTGTCCACCTGGGTTGGGAAAATCCTTTGCCTAACAGTTAATCAAACCACATTGAAAGTCTTCAGCTGGTTTCTGGGTATTAACTTTGGGTCAATTGTCACCAAACCATCTGCAGTGTCATTATGTGTTCAAGAGGACAGTTCAAATAAACTATTCATCTACAAAATATCTGTCATCCATTTTGACCATCCCTGTGTCAGTCCTTGCCAAGATATTTTCAAAACTTGATCTATGATTTCGTGTTGTGGGCTTGCCTACGATAGATCAATTTCTATCGACGACATTTCATTATCTAGGAAGTTGATCTAGAAATCGTTAGTACCTTGAAATCTGCATGCCTCAATGGCAGGTTTCTCGCCTTCGACGACAGGTTACATCATTGACCTTCGATCAAATGATTCCGTGACATGTTCGGCTTCAGTTCATTCATTCACATTTCATGGATTGTACTAGGTACTTTGAGAGCCATTGACATTACTGGTGGTTTCTCTCACACTTGTTAACAGTTTACATCATTGACTAGTAATCAAGTGGTTTCTACCATGTTCGACTTCAACACATTTAATCACATGGATAGAATCGTACTAATTCGGGAAGTGGAAATCAAGACCCTGGATCTAGTTTCTACCATCCAGGCTGCGAGGAATTTTGTTATCATTCATACAGTAGACTATTTATAAACAGATGGTTGCATCCATACTGTGTCTACACTATTGATGTAATATTAAAATCATTTCTGTATCAGAACAAGTTTAGTTAGTTTTTGATCTGAGTATGGGAATGCCTACCTCAGCGATGATATGATTACATATATATATTTTGCATTGAGTGTTTTTACAGGTTCTGACTGGGGTGTCCACAGGATGATCCTTGAAATGATAAAGTACTTCACTCTTCATATATGACAGACTTCATCTTCATCTATTCCAGACTTCACACTTTATGGGGCAATCTGTTACACTAAAAATTGTCACCTTAACATTCTGCTAACTGTATGAGCCCATTGACACTCATACCTACCTCCTCTACAAGTCTTACAACCTTCTTTCCTCATTCCAAACCTTGAAAATCAGAGAAAAGTTCCTAAAAATGGAGGAAAAACCCTTAAAACTCAAAAAGCCTTGGGTACGCAGGTAACATGAAGCCTGCCTGTGTTTTTAGCTAGGGTACGCAGGTAATGTGAAGAGAAACTACGTTCTAGAATGCATTTTTCTAGTGTAATTCCTGCGGCACCCCTGTAAAGTCAAAAAAGCGCGAAAGAAAACTGAAAAAGTTGATTTTTGGTCAATTCTGGAAGGTTCTAGATGAGATTTTTTGGGGATGAGTACCCTTTAGTAAGGTGCATGTATCCCACACCTTAAGGAACTAATCCCTTGATGTGAGGAGCCTATCCCTTTGAAGGAGGATTCTATCCCTTTAAAGGTGGAATCCTAACCTCCTCATCTGCTCTATAAAAGGAGGCATTGGGTAGCCTCAAAAGGTTAAGTTTTGATTGAGATTTTGGAGATTGAGGATTAGAGTTCAAGATTTATGTGTGATTGAGTTGAAGTGATGTTGAGATTTAGGCTTCTTTCTGCTAAGATTTTGAGAGGAAAGATCACATACCTCTTTGTACTCCTGAAGGAAGAGTGCAAGACTTATCAAAGTAGAGGAGATTCCTGCTTCGGACCCCGGGAAGGCATTTCGAACATCAAGGCTAAGGTTGTAAGGTTCTTCTGTTATTTTAAGATTAATACAATCAAGTTCTGTTTTTCTCAATAAATTGTCGTTCGATTGTTTATTTCAATAAGCTATCGTTTGATCGTTTATTTCATAGATTCCTTGATCACTATGATGGGTATGTTTTATGATTATTTGTTATACAGGTGATATTTAATATTTTCTTGTTTGTGATTGCAGATCAACTAAAGATGATACTTTCTTGTGACAAAAGAGCTCTTGTTGTGACGAAGGATTATTGATATGACGTAAGCACTACGACCGCAAATAAGCATTTGGATCTAAGGTAGGATCGACACCTTCATAACATTTATTTGTAAAACGAATATATTTAGAGAAAGACAAACTTAGTTTTTTGTTTGCTGCTAGATTGTCTTCTGACACTAGGGAGATCGGTCTTGTCCGCAAGAAGGATTTATCCAGCCAACAGTGATTGCGGCTCTTCAATATCTGAAATTCATCACTGAAGTAGCCCTATAAATTCTCTTTTGAATTCCACAGGTCTGACCTGATTTGGATTCTCCAAGAAAAATTTATGTCCAATCTCCCACAATGACCTAATTATGGACTGGTTCAGTAGAGCGAACTTGTACAACTTTCGACGTGTCACTGTTTCATTATTCACTTCTAAAATTGATATCCAAGAAACTAAATTCCGTGTACTTATGACCAATTTTTATGGCACTCTAATCCGATGCTCAGAGAGAGAGTTATTGAACTTTTCCCACGATCACCTCTTCGAGATGAAATTCAGGATCTTGAAAAATCACTACCTTCTACAGATCATATCTCCAAAAATATTGCGAACCAAGCTCTAAAATGTTGCGACGAGTTTCCTTAGGATATCAGCTTCACACCCTAAAAATTTCAGATTCTGAACCTTCGTAGAAAATTTTTTATAGCACAAATTCCATGATGACCTGTTTAGGAGCCTGAAAAAAGATCTAACTTCCCCAGATCATATCTCCGACAATATTGCGAACCAAGCTCTGAAATTTTTAGAATATATTCCTCAGGATTTCAGATTCAAACCCTAAATTTGGAACTTTGTAGAAAAAAAGTTATAGCGAAAATGCCACGATGACTTGTTTGGAGCAGTGAAAACCTAGAATCCAAAGCTCTAATACCAAATTTTGTGTAACCAGCTCCAAAAATAGAAGAAAAGAGATATCAACGCCTTAGAAATAAGCCACTTCGAGGGGGCAACCTCCAATACATTACATAAATGAAAAATTCTTGGATGATACAATTTACAAAACCTCCTTTCTATATATAGGAGTCCATGGGGCCATAATGTAATCATAGTGGGGCCACAATGTAATCCTAGCCGACCTAACAATAATAATTTAAGGGCACAATAATAACAATATGGGGGTTACAAGGGTACAATAATAACAATAAGGGGGTTACACTAACAACAATAAGGGACTATACTAGTAATATAGGGACCTAACAGACTCAGGTTAAGGTTAAGGGTAAGGTTAGGGTAAGGTTAACCTTAACCTTAACCTGACCAAACGTTAACCTTAACCTTAACCTTATCTTAACCTTAACTATAACCTAACCCTAACCTTGACCAAACCTTAACCTTAACCTTAAGTCTACCCTTAACATAACCTTAACCTTAACCTTAACCTTGACTTTACCCTTAACCTTAACCATAACCTTAACCTTAAACCTAACCTTGACCTGACTAAACCCATAACTTGATCCTAACCCTAACTTTGACCAAACCCTTAACCTTAACCTTAACCTGACTAAACCCTTGACATTAGCCTTAACCTTAAATTCACCCTTAACCTAACCTTACCGTTAACCTTAACCTTAACCTGAATAAACTTGTAACCTTGAATATAACCTAACCCTAACCTTGACCAAACCCTTAAAATTAACCTTAACCTTAACCTTTACCTAACATTAACCTTACCTTAACCTTAACATTCACTATAACCTAACCTTAACCTTGACCTTAACTATAACCTAACCCTAACCTTGACCAAACCCATAACCTTAACCTTAATCCTATCTTAACTTTAACCTTCACTACAACCTAACCTTAACCTTAACCTTAACCTTATCGTACCCTTAACCTAACCTTAACCTTAACTATAACCTAACCCTAACCTTAACCTTAACCATAACCATATCTTTACCCTTCACCTTAACGTTAACCTTAACCTTAACATAACCTTCACCTTAACCTAACCTTAACCTTAACCTTAACCTTACCTTAACCTTAACCTTAACCTAAACCTAACCTTACCCTAACCTTAATCCTAACCTTACCCTTAACCTTAATCTTAACCTGAGGTTAAGGTCAAGTTTAAGGTTACATTAAGGGTAAAGTCAAGGTTAAGGTTAGGTTAAGGTTAAATGTTTGGTCAAGGTTAAGGGTTAGGTTAAGGTTAAGGTTAGTTTAAGGGTAAAGTTAAGGTTAAGGTAAAGTTAAGGTTAAGGTTAGGTTAAGGTTAAGGTTAAGGTCAAGGTTAGGGATAGGTTATAGTTAATGTCAAGGTTAAGGTTAAGGATAAGGTTATAGTTAGGTTAAGGTTAAGGTTAAGGTGAGGTTAAGGTTAAAGTTAGGTTAAGGTTAAGGTTAGGTTAAGGTTAGGGTTATGGTTAAGATTAAGGGTTTGGTTAAGGTTAGGGTTAGGTTTTAGTTAAGGTTATTCAGGTTAAGGTTAAGGTTAAGGGTTTGGTCAAGGTTAGGGATAGGTTATAGTTAAGGTCAAGGTTAAGGTTAAGGGTAAGGTTATAGTTAGGTTAAGGCTAAGGTTAAAGTTAGGATAAGGTTAAGATAAGGTTAAGGTTAAGGGTTTGGTCAAGGTTAGTGTTAGGTTACAGTTAAGGTTCAGGTTAAGGTTAGGTTAAGTTAAGGTTAAGGTTAAGGTTAAGGGTAAGGTTAAGCTTAGGTTAAGGTTAATATTAGGTTAAGGGTATAGTTAAGGTTAAGTTTAGGTTAAGGCTAAAGTTATGGTTAGGGTTAGGGTTAGGTTTAGGGTTTTGTCAAGGTTAGTGTTAGGTTATAGTTAAGGTTAAGGTTAAGGTTGACGTTAAGGTTAAGGTTACGGGGTTAGTAAGGTGAAGGTTAAGGTTAAGGTTAAGGTTAAGATTAAGGGTAAGGTCAAGGATAAGGTTACGGGTCTTAAACTTAACCTTCAATATAACCTAAGCTTAACCTTAACCTTAACTTGAACCTTAACCTAAAATTAACCATAACCTTAACCTTAACCTTGACCTTAACCTTCACCCTTAACCTTAACCTAGCCTTAAAATTTACCTTGACCTTAACCTTAACCTAACCTTAACCATAACCATAACATTAACATTAACCTTAACCTTAACATAACCTTATCCTTGATTTTAACTATAACCTAACCCTAACCTTGACCAAACCCTTAACCTTAACCTGACTAAAGCTGTAACCTTAAACTTAACCTTTACCCTTAGCCCTTACCTTACCCTTAAATTTAACCTTAACCTGAGGTTAAGATTATGGTTAAGGTTAAGGTTAAGGATAAGTTAAGGTTAAGGGTAAGGTTAAGGTTAAGGTTACGGGTTTAGTCAGGTTAAGGCTAAGGTTAAGAGTTTGGTCAAGGTTAGGGTTAGGTTATAGTTAAGGTCAAGGTTAAGGTTAAGGTTATGGTTAAGGTTAAGGTTAGGTAAAGTTTAAGGTTATGGTTAAGGTTAAGGTTATGGTCAAGGTTAAGGTTAGGTTAAGGTTAATATTAGGTTAAGGGTAAATTTAAGGTTATGATTAGGGTAAGGTTAAGGTTAGTTTAAGGGTAAGGTTAAGGTTAAGGTTATGGTTAAGGTTAGGGTAAGGTTAAGGTTAAGGTTAAGGTTAGGGTTAAGGTTAGGGGAAGGTTAAGGTTAAACATAAGGTTAAGTTTGAGGTTTGACTTTACCCTTAACCTAATCTTAAGCTTAAGCTTAACCTTATATTACCCTTAACCTTAACTTAACCTTAACCTTAAACTTGACCTAACTGTAACCATCACCTTCACCTAACTGTAACCTTAACCTTAACCTTAACCGTAACCTTAGCCCCTTAACCTTAACCTTAACCTTAGCGTTATCTTACCCTTAACCTTAACCATAACCTTAACCTAACCTTAACCATAACTTTACCCTTAACCTAACCTTAACCTTAAGCTTAACCTAACCCTAACCTTGACCAAACCCTTAACTTAACCTTAACCTGACAAAACCCATAACCTTAACCTTAACCTTACCCTTAACCTTCACCTTAACCTTGACTTTACCCTTAACCTAACCTTAACTATAACCTAACCCTAACATTGACCAAACCCTTAACCTTAACCTAACCTAACCTTAACTTTACCCTTAACCTAACCTTAACTTGATATTTAACCTTATCTTTACCTTAGCCTCACCTTAACATTAAACTTAACCTTAACTAAAACCTTCTCCCAACCTTAACCCTAACATTAACCTTAACTTTACCCTTAACCTAATCTTAACCTTAACTATAAGCTAACCCTAACCTTAACCTTAACCATAAAATTATCTTTACCCTTAACCTTAACCTTAACTATAACCTAATCCTAACCTTGACCAAACCCTTACCCTTAACCTAACCTTAAGCTTGACTTTACCCTTAACGTAACCTTAACCTTGACCTTAACCTAACCTTAACCTTAAATTTACCCTTAACCTAATCTTAACCTTAACCTAACCTTAACCTTAACCTTAACCTAACCATAACCATAACCTTACCTTAACATAACTTAACCTTAACCTTGTTCTTGACCTTAACATTAACCTTACCCTATCCTTACCCTTAACCTTCAGCTTAACCTTGAATTTAACCTCAACCTTCCCCTAACCTTAACCCTAACCTTAACCTTAATTTTACCCTTAACCTAACCTTAACCTTAACCTTACCCTTAACCTCAACCTAGCCCTAACCTTGACCAAACCCTTAACCTTTTCCTTAACTTGACTAAACCCTTAAGGTTAGGGTAAATCTAAGGTTAAGGTTAAGGTCAAGGTCAAGGTTAAGGTTAAGTTAGGTTAAGGTAAGGTTATGGTTACAGTTAAGGTTAAGGGTAAGGTTAAGTTAAGGGTAAAGTCAAGGTTAAGGTTCAGGTTTTGGTTAAGGTTCAGGTTAGATTATAGTTAAGGTTAAGGGTTTGGTCAAGGTTAGAGTTAGGTTATAGTGAAGGTTAAGGTTGAGGTTAAGATTACGGGTTGACTTTACCGTTAACTTAACCTTAACCTAACCTTAACCTTTACCCTAACCTTAACCTTATCCTTATCTTAACATTAACCTAACCCTAACCTTAACCTTAACCTTAACATTAACCTTAACCTAACCTTAATCTTAACATTATTTTTATCTTAACCTTAACCTAACCCTAACCTTAACCTTAACATGAAATTTTACCCTAACCTTACCCTTAACCTTAACCTTCACTATATAATAACCTTCACCTTAACCTTAACCTGACTAAACCCTTAAGGTTAGGGTAAAGTTAAATTTAAGGTCAAGGTGAAGGTTAAGGTTAAGTTAGGTTAAGGTAAGGTTATAGTTAGGTTAAGGTTAAGGTTAGGTTAAGATAAGGTTAAGGTTAAGGTTATGGTTAAGGTTAGGTTAAGGGTAAGTCAAGGTTAAGGTAAATTTAAGGTTAAGGTCGGGTTAAGGTTAAGGTTAGATTAAGGGTAAAGTTAAGGTTAAGGTTAGGTTAAAGTTAAGGTTAGGGTTAGGGTTAAGGGTTTGGTTAAGGTTAGGGTTAGGTTTTAGTTAAGGTTAAGGTTAAGGGGGTAAGGTTAAGGTTAAGGTTAAGGGTAAGGTTAAGGTTATGGGTTTAGTGAGGTTAAGGTTAAGGTGAAGGTTAAGGTGAAATTTAAGGGTAAGGTTAAGGTAAAGGTCAAGGTCAAGGTTAAGTTTAAGTCAGGTTAAGGGTAAGGTTATTGTTAGGTTAAGGTTAATTTTAAGGTTAGGTTAAGTTTAAGGTTACGTTATGGTTTTAATCAGGTTAAGGTTAAGGTTAATGGTTTGGTCAAGGTTAGGGTTATGGTTAAGGTTATGGTTAAGGTTAAAGTTAGGTTAAGGTAAGGTTAAGGTTACGAGTTTAGTCAGGTTAAGGTTAAGGTTAAGGTTAAGGTTAGGTTATAGTGAAGGTTAAGGTTAGGGTTAAGTTATAGTTAAGGTTAAGGTTAAGGTTATGGTTAGGTCAAGGTTAAGGGTAAGATAAGGTTAAGGTTAAAATTAAGGTTAATTTTAAGGTCAAGGTTAAGGTTAAAGTTAAGGTTAAGTAAAGGTTAAGGTTAAGGTTAAGGTTAGTTTATAGTTAGGTTAAGGTTAAGTTTAACTTTAGGTTAAGGGTAAAGTCAAGTTTAAAGTTATGGTTAGGGTTAAGGGTAAGATAATGTTAAGGTTAAGGGGGTAAGGTTAAGATTAAGGTTAAGGTTAAGGTTACGGTTAGGTGAAGGTTAAGGTTACGGTTAGGTCAAGTTTGAGGTTAAGGTTAAGTTAAGGTTAAGGGTAATATAAGGTTAAGCTTAAGCTTAAGCTTACGATTAGGTTAAGGGTAAAGTCAAACCTTAACCTTAACCTTATGTTTAACCTTAACCTTCCCATAACCTTAACCCTAACCTTAACCTTAACCTTAACCTTAACCTAACCTTAACCATAACCTTAACCTTAACTTTACCCTTAAACTAACCTTAACCTTATCCTAACCATAACCTTAACTTTACCCTTAACCTAATATTAACCTTAACCTAACCTTAACCTTCACCATAGCCTTAAACTTAACGTTAACCTTAACCTAACCTTAACCTTGACCTTAACTAAAACCTAACCCTAACCTTGACCAAACCCTTAACCTTAACGTTAACCTGACTAAACCCATAACCTTAACCTTAACCTTACCCTTAACCTTAATTTATCCTTCAGCTTAACCTTAACCATAATCTTAACCTCAGGTTAAGGTTAAATTTAAAGGTAATCTTAGGGTTAAGGGTAAAGGTTAAGTTTAAGGTTACAACTTTAGTCAGGTTAAGGTTAAGGGTTTGGTCAAGGTTAGTGTTAGCTTATAGTTAAGGTTAAGGTTAAAGTTAGGTTAATTTAAGGTTAAGGTCAAGGTTAAGGGTAAGGTTAAGGTTAAGATTAGGTTAAGGGTATAGTTAAGCTTAAGGTTAGGTTAAGAGTAAAGTTATGGTTAAGGTTAGGGTTAGGGCTAGGGTTAAGGTTAGGGTTTTTTTCAAGGTTAGGGTTAGGTTATAGTTAAGGTTAAGGTTAAGGTTGAGGTTAAGGTTAAGGTTATGGGGTTAGTAAGTTTAAGGTTAAGGTTAAGGTCAAGTTTGAGATTAAGGGTAAGGTCAAGGATAAGGTTACGGGTCTTAACCTTAACCTTCACTATAACCTAACCTTAACCTTAACCTAAACCTTAACCTAAACTTAACCATAATCTTAACCTTAACCTTGACCTTAACCTTCACCCTTAACCTTAACCTAACCTTAACCTTAACCTTGACATTTACCTTAACCTAACCTTAACCATAACCATAACGTTAACATTAACCTTAACCTTAACCTTGACCTTATCCTAACCTTAACATTGACTTTAACAATAACATAACCCTAACCTTGACCAAACCTTTAACCTTAACCTGACTAAAGCTATAACCTTAAACTTAACCTTTACCCTTAACCCTAACCTTACCCTTAAATTTAACCTTAACCTGAGGTTAAGATTATGGTTAAGGTTAACGTTAAGGATAAGTTAAGGTTAAGGGTAAGGTTAAGGTTAAGGTTATGGGTTTAGTCAGGTTAAGGTTAAGGTTAAAGGTTTGGTCAAGGTTAGGGTTAGGTTATAGTCAAGGTCAAGGTTAAGGTTAGGTTAAGGTTAAGGTTATGGTTAAGGTTAAGGTTAAGGTTAGGTAAAGTTTAAGGTTATGGTTAAGGTTAAGGTTATGGTCAAGCTTAAGGTTAGATTAAGGTTAATATTAGGTTAAGGGTAAAGTTAAGGTTATGGTTAGGGTAAGGTTAAGGTTAGTTTAAGGGTAAATTTAAGGTTAAGGTTATGGTTAAGGTTAGGTTAAGGTTAAGGTTCAGGTTAGGGTTAAGGTTAGGGGAAGGTTAAGGGAAGGTTAAGGTTAAATATAAGGTGAATGTTAAGGCTTGAATTTACCCTTAACCTAATCTTAAGCTTAAGCTTAACCTAAACTTATATTACCCTTACCCTTAACTTAACTTTAACCTTAACCTTGACCTAACCGTAACCTTCACCTTCACCTAACCGTAACCTTAACCTTAACCTTAACCTTACCCCTTTAACCTTAACCTTAATTTTATCTTACCCTTAACCTTAACCATAACCTTAAAATTGAATTTACCCTTAACCTAACCTTAACCTTAACCTTAACCTAACCCTAACCTTGACCAAACCCTTAACCTTAACCTTAACCTGACAAAACCCATAACCCTTAACCTTAAAATTAACCTAAACCTTACCCTTATCCTTCACCTTAACCTTGAATTTA
Source organism: Pinus albicaulis (assembly GCA_034641835.2). Classification (NCBI taxonomy): domain Eukaryota; kingdom Viridiplantae; phylum Streptophyta; class Pinopsida; order Pinales; family Pinaceae; genus Pinus; species Pinus albicaulis. The sequence goes on along the minus strand of JAXQQM020066261.1, from coordinate 40,002 downwards.
CACGTAACCTAACCTTAACTATAACCTAACCCTAACCTTGACCAAACCCTTAACCTTTACCTTAACCTTAAGCTTAACCTAACCTTAACCTTAACCTAACATAACCTTAACTTTACCCTTAACCTAACCTTAACCTTAACCTTAACTTGATATTTAACCTTATCTTAACCTTAACCTAACCTTAACCTTAACCTTAACTAAAATTTCTCCTAAATTTAACCCTAACCTTAACCTTAACTTTACCCTTAACTTAATCTTAACTTTAACTATAACCTAACCCTAAGTTAACGTTAACCATAAAATTATCTTTTCCCTTAACCTTAACCTTAACTATAACCTAATCCTAACCTTGACCAAACCCTTAACCTTAAACTTAACCTAACCTTAACTATAACCTAACCTTAACCTTGACCAAACCCTTACCCTTAACCTAACCTTAACCTTGAATTTACCCTGAACGTAACATTAACCCTAACCTTAACCTAACCTTAACCTTAACTTTACCCTTAACCTAATCTTAACCTTAACCTAACCTTAACCTTAACCTAACCTTAACCTCAACCTAACTGTAACCTTAACCTTACCTTAACCTAACTTAACCTTAACCTTGACCTTGACCTTAACCTTAACCTTAACCTTACCCTATCCTTACCCTTAACCTTCAGCTTAACCTTGACTTTAACCTTAACCTTCCCCTAACCTTAATTTTACCCTTAACCTAACCTTAACCTTAACCTTACCCTTTACCTTCACCCTTAACCTCAACCTAACCCTAACCTTGACCAAACCCTTAACCTTATACTTAACCTGACTAAACCCCTAAGGTTAGGGTAAAGTTAAGGTTAAGGTTAAGGTCAAGGTCAGGGTTAAGTTTAAGTTAGGTTAAGGTAAGGTTAAGGTTACAGTTAAGGTTAAGGGTAAGGTTATGTTAAGGGTAAAGTCAAGGTTAAGGTTAAGGGTTTGGTTAAGGTTTAGGTTAGGTTATATTTAAGTTTAAGGGTTTGGTCAAGGTTTGGGTTAGGTTATAGTGAAGGTTAAGGTTACGGTTAAGGATAAAGTTAAGTTTACGGGTTGAATTTACCCTTAACTTAACCTTAACCTAACCTTAACCTTAACCTTAACCTTTACCCTAACCTTAAGCTTAATCTTATCCTTATCTTAACCTTAACCTAACCCTAACCTTAACCTTAACCTTAACATTAACCTTAACCTAACGATAACCTTAACCTTATTTTTATCTTAACCTTAATCTAACCCTAACCTTAACCTTATCCTTAACCTTAACATGAACTTTTACCCTAACCTTACCCTTAACCTTAACCTTCACTATATACTAATCTTAACCTTAACGTGACTAAACCTTAAGGTTAGGGTAAAGTTAAAGTTAAAGTTAAGGTCAAGGTGAAGGTTAAGGTTAAGTTAGGTTAAGGTAAGGTTATAGTTAGGTTAAGGTTAAGGTTAAGGTTCGGTTAAGGTTAAGATAAGGTTAAGGTTAAGGTTAAGTTTAGGTTAAAGGTAAGTCAATGTTAAGGTAAAGTTAAGGTTAAGGTTAGGTTAAGGTTAAGGTTCGATTAAGGGTAAAGTCAAGGTTAAGGTTAGGTTAAAGTTAAGGTTAAGGTTAAGGGTTTGGTTAAGGTTAGGGTCAGGTTTTAGTTAAGGTTAAGGTTAGGATAAGGTTAAGGTTAAGGGGGTAAGGTTAAGGTTAAGGTTAAGGTTAAGGCTAAGGGTATAGGTTAAGGTTAAGGTTAAGGATAAGGTTAAGGTTATGGGTTTTGTGAGGTTAAGGTGAAGTTTAAGGTGAAGGTTAAGTGTAAGGTTAAGGTTAAGGTTAAGGTAAAGGTAAAGGTCAGGGTTATGTTTAAGTTAGGTTAAGGGTAAGGTTATAGTTAGGTTAAGGTTAATTTTAAGGTTAGGTTAAGTTTAAGGTTATGGTTACAAGTTTAATTAGGTTAAGGTTAAGGTTAATGGTTTGGTCAAGTTTAGGGTTATGGTTAAGGTTAAAGTTAGGTTAAGGTAATATTAAGGTTACGTGTTTAGTCAGGTTAAGGTTAAGGTTAAGGTTAAGGTTAAGGCTAGGGTAAGGTTAAGGTTAAGGTTAGCTTATAGTGAAGGTTATGGTTAGGGTTAGGTTATATTTAAGGTTAAGGTTAAGGTTACAGTTAGGTTAAGGTTAAGATTAAGGTTAAGGATAAGTTAAGGTTAAGGGTAAGATAAGGTTAAGGTTAAGGTTAAGGTAAAGGTTAAGGTTAAGGTTAATGTTAAGGTAAAGGTTAAGGTTAAGGTTAGGTAAAGGTTAAGTTTAGGGTTAGGTTATAGATAAGGTCATGGTTAAGGTTAGGTTATAGTTAAGTTCAAGGTTAAGGTTAGGTTAACGTGAAGGTTAAGAATAAGGTTAAGGTTAAGTTCAAGGTAAAGGTTAAGGTTAAGTTATGTTAAGGTTACAGGTTTAGTCAGGTTAAGGGTTTGGTCAAGGCTATGGTTAGGTTATAGTTAAGGTTAAGGTTAAGTAAATATTAAGGTTAAAGTTGTGGTTACAAGTTTGTTGTATCCACTACAACACCACCCAAAATTTTTGGTATATTTAAAATTTCGGGTCCACCTGCTCGCTTAGCCATTAGGGTTTCGACCCAGCTTGTAGTCATTGAAGCTTCTCACCATCATGACAAGATTCTTTCGTCGCAGTTATGCCATGTGTGGGAGGATCATCACACATACACTCGAATGGAAACTTCTCTGTGAATTAAGTATATTTGTTAGAAGCCCTTTCATCATGGATCATTTAGGCATTATGTTTGGATACTTCACCAAGCTCATGTAAATTATTTAAGGGCATTATTCTCTATAGGGTAACTGTGAACTAATTAATGTTATAATGTTTAATACAGGTTAGTCCTATGGATGATATACTCATAAATGTCATCACCACAAGGCCACAACTGCAAAACAGGAAATTTTAATCCACATTCCCCGCAGCCCATGTGGGGATGAGATTTAAGGCTACAGTTGAAGACCGCATTATGGTGGATGACAAGGATGCGCCAATAGGTGAGGGGGAGGAACAAGTGAGCAGTATTGTTAAAGGGATGATGGTGTGGTACATGTTTATCCAAATAAATAATCAAGGAAAGAGCTTTTCATGTTGTTGATGCAACAACATTATCCACTGATGTACATCAGATACTTAGAATCACTCCATTGGGAAATGTTCGTACCTTGTGCCTTCATGCATGAACCAGAAGCATTTGCTATTTTTTATAAAATCTAAGCTGAAGGAGCAAACAAATGTGGTAGTTATATTCCGGGATGGAAAATGTCTCACCTCAAAGGAAGTTTTTGAAATTCCTACAAGATACCAGCTCAATGTTGATCTCCTGGATGTACATGCAGAAGAGAATACATTTCACCAATTTGATAAGTCTAGTCTAAAGTATAACCCATGTGGGAAAAGTAGACTCATAATATTTCCCTAAAGCAAGACAATCTCATTCAAGGTTGTTCTCTTGCTGAGCTATCAAACCAACTATGATCTGATCCAGAAGCAAGTGAATGTAAAATGGCAGAATATGGTATATCTGTTTATGAAAGGAAACAAAGCCAATGGAACCAATCGACAAGTGGTTTTTTTAACAATAAGATATACATCAAAAGTGCCATTTGGTTAATTCAGTCTCCTTGATTGTACAATGTGTACAAAGGATGTTCGGCTTTGATATGATAGATGATGAAAGTAAACCCGAAAGGCATCCCATAAAGAATAACACAACCCTAGCTCAGTGGACAAATGATTTCAATCCTGCTTGTTCATATCATCCTTATTATTGCTATGAAAATATGTATGCACTCTAAGAGCTTCATGAGAGGAATGACAACAATTAAACTTTTTCCTCATTATGGCAAGGCTGGTGATATTGATCACTTGGCAATTGCATTCCTATGTAAATAATCTTAGGAGGCCTCCTAGATTGGCATGGCCCCATGTTTCCCTTTCAACAGGTGATCCATTACCGATCCATTTGACAAAAGGAACCTCTTTTGCTATCAGGTTTGGAAGCTTAATGCTTGTGATCTTTGTGAAAGCGCTCACCGGCGGGGATTCTCTCATCAGCGGGAGTCTCATTGGATGGAAGAAAATATTACATCAGAGGCCTTGAAGGGAATGACATACATAAGAAAAATGTATCTCATACGCGAGTTGAATTTCGCCATGAAGTTTGGAGGGAGAAGGGTAATATCTGGTTCAAAGGGGAATCATATTTTTAATTAAAGGAGGGGTCCCATCCCATACAAAAGCCATAGTCAGAGGGAGAGCGAAATATTCCAATGAATATGCATTATAAAATGCCTTGAAGACCATGAGCTAACATAAGCATATACACAGCTCCATAAATACGCACAATGTTGGGGTCCTAGTGATTTGGCAGACTGGCATACCAAATGACTAGGCAACATCAGAACCGCTTTGGAATCCTAGGATCTAACCATCCTGGATTCAGAGAGGGATCTCTCTATGTAAGTATTGTTTTCAAAGATATTTCTTTATGCTTAGTTAATATATTAAGCTATTTATGAAGTTCAAGAGGTTGTTTGTTTTGTTTTGGTTGGGAATCATTAACTGAGATGGTCATATGAAGTGAAGAACGAAGTAAGTGGAAGGATGTTTTAGCATGGGAAGATAGGTCAGAGAGTGCTAAACCATTGGGCTATGGAGTCATAAATGGGTTACTCACACATCAACCATCCAATATTTTTCAAAGGGCAAGTCATCTATATCAGAAGATCTTTTAATTTGAGTTTGTGATAGGGAACATTAAGGAGTGAAATGAAAGTAGCAACTTGTATGAAAACAAAGGCGGCCTAAGATCAAGCAAGGACTTTTAACCTAACCTGCTTTTGGCATACACTCATGAAAAACACATATGAGATAAACATAAAAAGAAACATAAGATCAAGCAAGGACTTTAAACCTTTCCTACTTTTGGCCTACTCTTAAAGGAAATCATCAAAGCAACTCTTTAAGACCAAACAAGGGACAGGGATAACCATAGACTTCCTTGTTTAAGACTCTACTTAGCATGCAATGAAAATAACATTTAAGAATAATATCTCAAGTTATACTCGGCAAGACATGGGCTCACCAACATTCTTGACTGTTTATAATCTATTGATATCACTCTTAAATACAAATTTAGAGGAAAACATATAGATAAATATTACCAGTCAGAATTAGGGTACTTTGGAAGTAAATCCTAATCTATATTTTGCTGCTCTTTATCAGAGAATGTGAACAGAATGGAAAACATAAGGAAAGCCACAAAGACAATGAGGAAAACACATCACCAATGATTTAGATCAGGATCTAGTGAATCTGCTGGTGTATTGATGTCCAAAAATAGTTACATAATTTGAGCCCAACAACTTTTATAGTCCAATTCTTCTCTTCCTATCCTACTATATTACAACTACTCAGTAACTCTAACTCAACAACAGTTCAGAAATTAACAATTTTCCAACCCTTTACAATAAATTTTTTGTGAATACTTATAGGTGAACGAGGAAGAGTGTTGCAAAAATGGTAATAAATGTGAATTAAGATAGAGTGAGAGAAGTGTTCGAATGCCCATTCTGCTCAATAAACATAGAATTGACTACTTGTACCATTTTGGTAAATTTTTCTTGTTTCTATGCATATCTGGTAGGCAAGGTAATAAGTTCAAATTGTTTCTTTGAAGATAACTATGGCTGAAGTACCCTGTTTGACTTCTTGGATAAGAAAATTGTCAGTTTTCTGGGTTTTGTAGCCCCATGTTTGCTTAATAACTGCTCTGAATATTTCACAGAGGGTTAGGCAGTAGGATGGTTGTTAAAGTGTTTGTGTGAAGTAACATAGGCCGTAGGTGTCCCTTTAGTCCTTAGGAGAAATAAATGCTTCTATGGATGTGGCTTTATAGGCTTTCCTCTGCTGACTTGTCTTCAAAATGTGTTGTCCTTCGAGACTGTGAGTTTAGGTGTGTATTATTCAACTTAAATATTAACCTCTTTATCTTTATATTTTTTATCTCCTTTTCAGTGTACCGATAGTTTCAACGCCCTGGAGGGTTTTATTTGTAATCAATGTCCATAAAACCATTGATTAAACTCTGAAATTCGATCCCTCATCCCCTTTAAACCCTGATTCTTTGGTCGTGGGAGATCTGTGGACAAATCCACCATTAAACCTACATATGACGATAAATGAGTTAAGAAATCCTACGTTTCTTGGTTTAACTGCAACAGAGGGCTCGGGCATGGGCGGAGGAGCAGTGCAGAGGAGGCGAATGTAGCAGGGTGAGCTTCCATGGCAGAAACCAGGCAGAGAAGGTTTAAACAGTATTTATGGCATGAAAAATAAAAAGGTGGATTTGGAAAACCAACAGTGGTTTTCACGTGAATTTTGGGTAGTAAGCGGTATTGCCCTAGGGGAACACGATTCCGTCCATTGGTTGACATGTATGCCTTTGAAAACCACCCATTTCACGTTCTAAACGGTCGATTATATTTATTTGTGAAATGAATGCGAAAAAGGCTTAAGATCGTCCGATGTTGGGGGGCCCAGATCTACGGTGGAGATTATGGGAAAACACAGCAGGAAGGCTCGCGTGGTTGGGTGGGACCGGCAAGGAAATATGGAAAATATAAAGAAAATACATATAGCGGGGCCACTTTAGGGTATGGAAAGATTTTTGAAGCCGGTGCTTCCGCAATGAATCCTGGCCGTTGGATTGGGATAAAGAATGGATGGCACAAATCCAATCGCAAGATAGGCCATTGGTGGGGTAAAGGATCTAGGCACCAAAAAAAGGATCACCGATGAGTCGATGAGCGATGAGAGAAGAAACGATGATGAACGGAGGACCATCGGATCTGGAAGTGGATCGTTGGTCGAGGTTTTATCAGGGGATCACATCGGCGGGGGAAAACAGAATCAGGGGAGGGGGGCTGCGATGTGCGATGGAGCAGGAAGTGCGCCGACCATCCGATCCTTGGGGAGATGGACGGTCACAATTTCATCGGCTGATTGGCCATTGGCGGAAGAAGAGGATGGAAACGAGAACTTTGGATTGTGCTGATGCAAAGGAAAGATGGATTGCCGATGTGCTGATGCACTAGGTCATGGGGCTCAGGTCATATGAGAGTGGGGCAAAATATTTAAGCCCTCAGAATATCGCATCGGGGGGAAAAAGAGGAAGGGACGCAGGCCTTTGGAGTTGCGATTTATGATTTGCCGAGGACCGTCGGATCTACGGTGAGATCAACAGTGGGGGGTTTAAAGCGAGAAAGTGCACAAGGCCTAAAGGTATAAAATGAGCAGAAAATAGGCTGAGATGGAGTCTTTTGAGGTTTTTTCAGGTTCTGATAGAGTAAACGGAGGGGTCTTTAAACAAATAAAAAGGGATTTGTATGGTTTGAAAGGGGATTTTTTGGGGAATTGGAGGGATAATGAAGGGAAAGGGGGACTCTTAGGAGGGAATAATGGAGAAGAGGCTTTTGAATGCAGAGATCAAATAGCCGATTTTTTTGAAAGATAAGGAACACAGTAGAGGCTTCAAGAAGTCATAGATTTTGCCTGAAATTTGTTTCTTGAAGACTAAAAGATCCATTTTTAGCCATCTTTGCATATGTCAAAATTTTGGATGGCTAACAAATTCTTCAACTTGGGGATGGAAACTCCTTGGAGGTGTCAAGAACCTTAGAATTTTATCTCTGAAATGCAGATCTGTGCTTTATCCTTGACAACCTTTCTTCTTTGACCATACTGCTTTGAAAGATGATCAAAAATATATCAAACAGAATGATTCATTCCCCAAAAAACTACCTACCCAACCTACTTTCCTAACATCTTTTCTTCATCAGGTGCACTTGGACTTGCAAACCTTAGACGTCAACATTTTATTCTTTGGACAACATGAAAAACTAATCTAAATCTACCCTTATTCCTCCATGAGTTCAGATTAAATAGTTGAACTCATAGTTTCTCTACCTAATATACCATCTGTCAGGATTAAACTGTCTGACAGATCTACATTCTCTATATTCTAAAGAGAAATTGAAAACACAGTCAAACCAAGATTAAGCTGTCTGATTTGTTGTGATGGCTATGACATCAAAAGAAACTATTCATAGGCCTTTATTTGCATAAAAGTGAAACAGAATTTGGAAGGTTTATGATCTAAAAATAATGAGAATCCTTCCTTCCTCCTTTCAGCTTTGATCTTGATCTTTTCAGCTCTCTTCCTCTTCTTCATCTAATCCAAGTTTTCAGCATGGTAGGACCAGTTTTTTTCCTTTCTTCGGCTCAGGTTTTGATCTGATTAGAGCCATTATTTCTCTTTGATTATTTGGTTTAGATTTTGAGCATATTAGAACCAATTATTTCTCTATCCTAATCTAATATACTGATAAGCCAAGATTAAACTGTTTGGAAAATCTGATTCACTAACCTAACAACATTAAATTGAAATCTATCTAGCCATGATTAGGCAGTATGACCAGATAGCCGTGCTCTTTCAAGTAGTGATATTTAAGCTTGCATACTTTCAAAATTCCTTTCTTCTTGGTATGGGGCTGTACCTTTCCTTTTTTTTTCTAATCTGCCCTCTTTTCTCTTTTTCTATAGTTTTTGTATTTTTCAATTTTTCAAAATAAAACAAAGCAGTGATATTTACAATGGAAAATGAAAGCTTTAAATAGAAGTTTCAGCAAAAATAGTGTTTGATCATCCTGCCATTGACAGGACCCCAAAATAGGTTTGTACCATCCATCTCTTGTAGAAAAAATGAATTATGACCAATAATTGATTGAATGATGTAAGGGCCTTTCCATAAATTTTCAAACTTGCCATGTTTGCCCTTATCTTCTCTCCTGGAATCCCATTTGAGTACTTTGTCACCAATATTCAAATCACTGGCCTTTGTCCTCTTTTCAAATAGCCCTTTGATATCCTCTTGTACTTTTTGTGCTTTGTTATAAACTTCCTCCCTGGTTTTCTAAAGGTGTATGGTCTGATTTATCCTTCTTATCATGCTATCTTCTTCTGATTGTATTTCTTGGACCAACTTCATCACTGGCACTCCCAAAATAGTAGGAAAAACTGCATCATCCCCATACACCAGCTGATAGGGAGACATTCCAATTGATTTCTTTGTTGTCAGTCTATCTGCCCATAAGGCGTGTACTAGCTCGTTGTGCCATGATCTCTGATTTTCTTCCAGTAGCTTCTTTATTATGTTTACTAGGCTTTTATTGGAAGATTATGCCAGTCCATTTCCTTGAGGGTAATAAGTTGTAGAATGACCAAGCACAATCTAATATTTGTGATAGAAGTCAACCATATTTTTAGAACCAAATGTAGCGGCATTGTCAGTGATAATTTTCCTAGGAGAGCCAAATCTAGATAGGATATGATCTTCAAGGAATTTTATGATAATTGAATCTATGGCATTCCTAGAAGGGATGGCTTCTATCCATTTGGTGAAATAGTCTGTGGCTGTGAGTATCCATCTATGTTGGGCAGATGAGGTAGGATGGATTTCCCCAATGAAGTCCAGGCTCCACTGTTGGAAAGGAGATTCAATAGTGATTGGTTGAAAGGGCAAGGGAAGGAGTTTTCTCCTGCCTTCAAAGATTTGGCATTTATGGCAGGAAACTATCATTTTTTTGATATCGTGAAAGAGGGTAGGCCAGTAATAACCAACTCTAAGGATTTTATTAGCAGTGGTTTTCCAATTTAGGTGGCCTCCACATTATCCTTCATGAAATTCATGACTGATCCTTTTTGCATCAATCTCAGGCAAACATTTAAGCAATAAACCACTGACATTCTTCCAATATAAACAATTATCTAAAATGCAGTAATTAACAGCTTTTAACTTTAATAATCTGGCCTTTTTTTGGACAAACCAAGAGTTGCATTGAGATTAGTAAGCACATATAAAACATCAACATACCAAGATGAAAAAAGGAATTTATCTTCCACAAGTGGAGCTAGTAATTCTACCTGTTCATCTAGTGCATCTATCATGTTTATATCAAGTGCTTGTAAGTTAGATTCATCCATTAACTGTGCTAGGCCTTGACCCTTGATGAGTTTAGTGGGTTTAATTTCCAAATCATATTCTAGTATCACATCAATCCACTTTCCTCTTTTGCCATCAGGGTCTTGTGACAGAATGTCCTTCACCACTACATGAGGCACAAATGCAATAACGTGAGAGCGTAAGATATAAAATCTGAAATATTTGAAGGCCTTGACCCATGCATAGGCCTGTTTCTCCATTATATTATATTTGAGAGGTGCATCCCTTAGTGACTTGCAGAAAAATGCAATTGGTTGCTCTTGTCCTTTTGGATTTGTCTGTAATAGGACAACAACCATAGTATGTTCTGATTCAAATGAAAATATGAGGAAGTCCTTAGTGAAATCAGGACTAATGAGAACTGGTGCTTGGGTAAGTGCATGTTAACCAGTTCAAAGGATTTCTTTGCTTCCAATGTCCATTCGACTCCCATCTCTTTCTTTAGCATGTTTTTCATGTTCCTAAGGAGTTCTTCTAGGTTGGGTATGAACCTTCTCAAGAAATTAATCTTTCCAATGAAAGATTGGAGTTCTTTGATGTTTCTAGGCTGACTGATTTGAAATATACCTTCAACCCTTTTTGGGTCTATTTTAATCCCTTTTTCTGATATGATATGACCCAGAAGTTTTCCCTCTTGGAGACCAAACATTGTCTTCTTGGGATTTAAAGATAGCCCAAACCTCCTACATTTCTCAAAGACTTTCCTGAGGTGTGCTAGGTGTTCTTCATCTGTTTTGGAATATACTGTGATGTCATCTAAATAAATCACAATGAAGTGTTCTATTTCTTTCGAGAAAGAAATATCCATGGCTCTTTGAAAGGTGGCACCTACGTTCATTAATCCAAAAGGCATCTTTACATACATGAAGGTGCCCCAAGGAGTAGTGAAGGCTATTTTTAGTTGATCTTCAGGTAGTACCAAAATTTGGTTATATCCTGAAAAGCCATCTAGCAAAGAGATCCTTTTGGAACCAACTACCCTTTGTAAGATATGTTCCATTTTAGGTAGGGGGTAGTTCTTCTTTAACGAGGCTCTGTTCAAGTTTCTGAAGTCAATACAGAGCCTAATTTCTCTGTTTTTCTTCCTCACGGCTACCAGATTAGACACCCATTCTAAGTATCTCACAGGGACAATGATTCCAGCATCACACATTTTCCTAATTTCTTTCTCAACCAGAGGTAACTGCACAGGGTTTATTTTGCGCAATTTTTGCCTGAATGGTTTTTGGTTTTCCTTCAAAGGTATCTTGTGTTGAATGGTCTCTGTGTCATATGCATTTAAATCCTCATAGCTCCAAGAAAAAACATCAAAAAATTCTTTAAACAACTCAATATATTTTAGTTTAATGTGAGCTAGCAATGTTTTAGACAGTTTGATCATTTTGGGTTTGTCTTTATTGCCTATATTACATTCCTCGATATCAAAATCGGTGGGTTCTATTGTTGGTTTCTTGGCAACGTCATTAAAATCAAACAAGTCTTCTAGAGGCACTAGTCCTTTGGGTAAGCCTTTGTCTTTGCACTGTAATACCTCTATGTCTTCTTTTTTTGAGTTTATGTATTCTTCTGTTTGATTTTCGAACTCACTGGTTCGCAGATCTATTTCTGCAATGGGAGGAGGTTCCTGTTGGTCACGCTGTTCCTCATCCAGACAGTTTTTATCATACTTTGAGTTTGAATTAGGCAATTCAAACTCATTTCTGAATTGCAAAAAGTCCTCTATCTGTTTATCTCCCTCAAAGACCTGCCAATATTTTTCATTGTCTAGGATAGCTGGCCTATATTTCACTTTGACATTGAATTGCTTGTTGTCATAGGGTTTTTGACATGAGTTGGCAGTGCAAGCCAATCCATTGGCAAGGATTTTTTGGCTTCTAGGGACAAAAACAAGTTCATATTCCTCAAAGGTTTGCAAAAGGTCCATAGCATCATTTCTATAGGCTCTTATTCTTGGATGTTTGGCAGTGTATTCTCCATTTATCTGCCTAATGATCAGTTCGGAATCTCCATGAACAACTACCCTCTTGGCTCCTAATTTCTTCAATGACTGCAGTCCTAAGAGGAGTGCTTCATACTCTACTATGTTATTAGTGCATTGGAAATTTAGCTTGTATTCATGGCTTTTAGCATAATTGTTCTCAGTGTTGTGAAGCTATACACCTACTCCTACACTAGTTTTATTACAAGACCCATCAAAACTCATACTCCAAAGAGGGCTAGTTTCATACTTGGTATTATTTTCATTGTTGTCCTCTTTGTCCTGTGTGTTCTAACTGTCATAATGCAGTTTTATGGGTCCTGCAGCATGTTTGGATTGGACTTGTTCCTTAAGTTTTTTATGGAGTTCCAGCCTTTCTTCTTGACTCCCTTGATTTGAACTAATCTAATGGATAGTGGGTATCTCATGCTCTCTGTTTTATTTGTTTCAACTTTCAGCTTTAGCACACTGTTTGAGAGCTTCTCCCTCCTTAATTTCCGTTATGTTGGGTGATTGCTCACTATCCAACTCTAGTTCACCAAATCTTTCATCATTGCAAAGAATGAACGAGTCTAGGTCTGTGTGGATAGAATAAAGAGGGGAATTCTCTGATTTTTCTTAACTTCTCACCATAAATTTCATGTGTGATTCCCTATAAAGTCTCCTAAGTTGACTGAAGACAGGGATGGTGGCATATGTCATGTCCATTTGCACGGTACCTTGCATCTTAGCACCCCATGAGCTTGAAAGAAGCATGCCATATTTGGGGGGCACATCAGCCACTACCACATCCATCACCATGCATTTGGCTGGGATTAGGGTCAATTTTACACACACATCTTTGATCAAGCCTAAGAATTTCACTCTACTGGAGTTAAAGGAATAGAAGTCTTTGTATGGTCTAGTTATCTCGAGGCCTAATATCTCCATGATTACTTTGGTCATGAGATTATGAGAAGCCCCTGAATCATGCATAGTGTTGTGTAAAATTTTATCATGGATATTCAAACTGACATAGAAAGGAGGGACCACTCCTTCTTGGAATTTCCCTTCAATTTTAGGACCAAATAAAAGGGCTGGTTGATCATCATTGAGGTTGACAGAGTCATTATTTTCTTCTATGTTTAAAGATTTCAAAACCTAAAATTTATATACATATTGAGTGAATAACTCAGTGAGGGGGACAAAGATTTTGATTTTAGCAATTTCACTTTCTAAATTGAAAGGGAACTGACTCTTTGAAAGGTTCAAATCTGTCTTGTTAGTCACTAATTTACCAGCAAAATCAGCTTGCTAATTTTCACTATGTACATTAGTTAAAATAGTTCTTTCAGGGGTACTAGCTGAAGTACTAGCACTGTTGGGGCCAATAATCGGTTTATCAGTGTTCAGAGTGACTTTTCCCTTGTTTTTACCAGAAATTTCATCTGTTGTTTTGTTGTTTTCAACAGCCCCTTTAACCACTTTTTTAGATCTGTTCTTAACAGTAGTCTTAGAGGTTTTTGTTTGTGGAGTTTCTTGTTTCTTTTTTCTTCTGAGGTCATATTGCTTGTGGACCTCCATGATTGCATTCTCAAAGCCTTGCCTATAATCTTCAGATTCTAAACCTTAATTATCAAAATATGTATATGCGGCTTGGTCATCCTCTGTGAAAAAGGTAGGGTCTTAATTGTTAACTCCCAACATGTTTATAATAGTTCCCTCTGACTCTTCTATCATTCCCTCCTCTTAATCAACATAATTTTCTTGAAATGGAGGTCTGACTTGTTGATCAAAATCTCTTTGTTTCATCTGAGGGGGTTTTCTCCTAAAGTTCTGGTTCTGATTTTGATTCTGGTTCTTGTTTTGGGCACTTCTTTGGACAGCTAACCTCTCCATCATTTTTTTCTAACCTATCCATGTTCTTGGCTAGATGGTCTAATTTTGAGTCAGATGTAGAAGGTGCAATGTCCTCTCTATATGTCACTTTCTTTTCAGTCCTCATCCTGGCTCTTTTTTCAATCAGATTAGCTTCCACACTAAGAGCTCCCTTCTGCATCTCTTATAAAGTTAAGGGATCCCTTTATCTAAGCTAATAGGCCATTTCAGGATCAAATCCTTCAGGAAATTTGGCCAAGGCGGATCCTTGTGGAGGTTTCAAGTCTAGAGGTAGTGCATTATACACACTATTGAATCTGGTGCAATCATTTTGAACACTCTCCCCAGGGTTTCTCTTTAGGTTGTTTTAATCTGAAAGTCTTTGGAGTGGATTCTTCCTAATTTCCCATTTTTTTGTGAATGTTTGATGTAAATAAGGGAGATAATGAATACTATGAGAAGTTAAGCCTTTAAACCATTTCTTGGCTTCTCCTCCTAAACTTTGGGCAAAGATTCTCATTTTAATGGTCTCATCTTCTATTTCCATATAATCAAATGCATCATTCATCTTGTCTACATGTTGTTGAGTAGTATTGGACTCAGTTCCAGTGAAATGGGGAATTTTAGACTGATATTCATTAGGTAAAGGAACCAAAGGCTGTGGTAAAACTAGGGGAGCATACCATGCTGCCATGACAGTATTTTTTGGGAGTAAAGGAGTGGCTTGAATAATAGGTATATGGATGGCAGAAGTGCTTGGGAGACTGTTGAGCGGATTTAGGGTGAGAGAGACCCAATTTATGAATGAAATGGAGATCTGGAGGTGTGGATGGAGGGGTTTCTCTGCTGCTAATATGTTGACCACTATGTGGTGGCGAACTTGGAGGCTCAAGTCTGTCTAATATATACCATTAAGTGACTTAGTTCTGGGTAAATTACTTGGTAAATCTAAGTCAACTTGAGTATCTGATAGAGCTGTAATGTTTTCAGGAACAAAGTTAGCTCTATGAATAGGTCTGACAATAGTTGTATCCCTAGATACAGGAGACATCCTAAGAATGCTTTCTGGATTATCAACTATTTCAGGAGGGTTTGGGTCAGGATAAGCTCTGGTATGAATTCTTTTTGAAGCCAGTATGTTAAGTTTCAAACCCAAAAGAAGAAGAAAGTTAGCCAGATATAACAATCTTTAAGAGGCAAACCAACCTTTAACAAAGAAACTTAATCCTCAAAGTTTCCTAAAAGGATGTGAATAATGTTTTAATGGTAGTGTGGGCTACCCGAGTGGAGTCTTTGTGAAACCAGGAATAATCAGCAGGCCTACTGATCACCAGTGGAGTCTTTTGATATTTTAGGAGTTGTGGAGTCACCAGGTGGATGATTTCAAATGTTCAAGATGAGTTGATGTCCACCGCAGTAATTAACTACTAGTATAAAGATGTTGTGGGTTTTTTGAGTTTTCAGGATGTCTAAGATAGCAGTTTACTTAGAGTTGTTCCCAAGTGGGGTCGCCATTATGTTGGGGTCCTAGTGATTTGGCAGACTGGCATACCAAATGACCAGGCAACATCAAAACCTCTTTGGAATCCTAGGATCTAGCCATCCTGGATTCAGAGAGGGATCTCTCTATGTAAGTATTGTTTTCAAAGATATTTATTTATGCTTAGTTAAGATATTAGGCTAGTTATGAAGTTCAAGAGGTTGTTTGTTTTTTTTCGGTTGGGAATCATTAATTGACATGGTTATATGAAGTGAAGAAGTAAGTGGAAGGATGTTTCAGAATGGGAAGATAGGTCAGAGAGTGCTAAACCATTGGGCTATGGAGTCATAAAAGGGTTTACTCACACATCAACCATCCAAGATTTTTTAAAGGGAAATTCATCTATATCAGAAGATCTTTTAAGTTGAGTTTGTGATAGGGAACATTAAGGAGTGAAATGAAAGTAGAAAATTGTAAGAAAACAAAGGCAACCTAAGATCAAGCAAGGACTTTTAACCTAACATGCTTTTGGCGTACACTCATGAAAAACAAATATGACATAAACATAAAAAGCAACCTAAGATCAAGCAAGGACTTTAAACCTTTCCTACTTTCGGCCTACTCTTAAGGGAAATCATCAAAGAAATTCTTTAAGACCAAACAAGGGACAGGGCTAACCATAGACTTCCTTGTTTAAGACTCTACTTAGCATGCAATGAAACTAACATTTAAGAATAGTATCTCAAGTTCTACTCAGCAAGACATGGGCTCACCAACATTCTTGACTAGTTATACTCTATTGATATCACTCTTAAATACACATTTAGATGAAAACATACAGATAAAGCTTATTAGTTAGAATTAGGGTACTTTAGAAGTAAATACTAATCTATATTTTGCTGCTCTTTATCAGATAATGTGAACACAATGGAAAACATAAGGAAAGACACAAAGAAAATGAGGAAAACACATCACCAATGATTTATATTAGGATCCAGTGAATCTGCTAGTGTATTGATGTCCAAAATGAGTTACATAATTTGAACCCAATAGCTTTTACAGCCCAATTTTTCTCTTCCTGGCCTACTATATTACAACTACTCAGTAACTCTAACTCAACAACAGTTCAACAATTAACAATTTTCCAACCCTTTACAATATTTTTTTTTGAATACTTATAGGTGAACGAGGAAGAGTGCTGCAGAAATGGCAATAAATGTGAATTAAGACAGAGTGGGAGAAGTGTTTGAATGCCCATTTTTGTCAATAAACATAACTTTGACTACTTGTACCATTTTGGTAGTTTTTTCCTGTTTCTATGCATATCTGGTAGGCAAGGTAATAACTTCGAAGTGTTTCTTTGAAGACAATTGTGGCTGAAGTACCCTATTTGACTTCTCGGATAAGAAAATTGTTAGTTTTCTGGGTTTTGTAGCCCCATGTTTGCTTAATAACTTCTCTGACTATTTCACAGAGGGTTAGGCAGTAGTATGGTTGTTAAAGTGTTTGTGTGAAGTAACATAGGCTGCAAGTGTTCTTTTAGTCCTTAGGAGAAATAAATGCTTCTATGGATGTGGCTTTAGAGGCTTTCCTCTGCTGAATTGTCTTCAAAATGTGTTTTCCTTCGAGACTGTGAGTTTAGGTGTGTATTCTTCAACTTAAAGCTTAACCTCTTTGTCTTTATCTTTCTGATCTCCTTTTCAGTGTACCGATAGTTTCAGCGCGCTGGAGGGTTTTATTTGTAATCAATGTCCATAAAACCATTGATTAAACTCTGAAATTCAATCCCTCGGCCCCTTTAAACCCTAATTCTTTGGTCGTGGGAGATCTTTGGACAAATCCGCCATTGAACTTGCACATGATGATAAAAAAGTTAAGAAATCTTGCGTTTCTTGGTTTAACTGCAACAGAGGGCTCGGGCGTGGGCGGAGGAGCAGTGCATAGGAGGTGAATGCAGCGTCGTGAGCTTCCATGGCAGAAACCAGGAGGAGAAGGTTTAAATAGGATTTATGGCATGAAAAATAAAAAGGTGGATTTGGAAAACCAGCAGTGGTTTTCGCCTGAAGTTTGGGCAGTAAGCGGTATTGCCCTGGGGGAACGCAATTCAGTCCAATGGTTGACACATATGCCTCTGAAAACCACCCATTTCACATTCTAAACGTTCGATTAGATTTATTTGTGAAATGAACACAAAAAAGGCTTAAGACCATCTGATCTTGGGGGGGAGGGGCAGATCTACGGTGGAGATTACGGGAAAACACAGCGGGAAGGCTCCACGTGGTCGGGTGGGACCTGCAGGGAAATATGGAAAATATAAAGAAAATACATATAGCAGGGGCACTTTTGGGTATGGAAAGATTTGTTAACCTGGTGCTTCTGCAATGAATCTTGGTCGTTAGATCGAGATAAAGAATGGACGGCTCAGATCCAATCACAAGATCGGCCATCGACAGGGTAAAGGGTCTGGGCACCAAAAAAGGGATCGCCAATGAGCCGATGAGCGATGAGAGAAGAAACAACGATGAACAAAGGACCGTTGGATCTGGAAGCATATCAGTGGTTAGGGTTTTATTGGGGGATCGCATCAGCGAGGGAAAATGGAATCGGGGGAGGGTTGCCACGATGTGCAATGGAGCGGGAAGTGCGCCGACCGTCCGATCCTTGGGGAGATGGATGGTCACGATTTCATCATCCAATTAGCCATCGACGAAAAAAGAAGACGGAAGCAGGAATTTTGGATTATGCTGATGCGATGGAAAGATGGATTTCCGATGTGTTGATA
Organism: Pinus albicaulis; assembly: GCA_034641835.2. Taxonomy (NCBI): domain Eukaryota; kingdom Viridiplantae; phylum Streptophyta; class Pinopsida; order Pinales; family Pinaceae; genus Pinus; species Pinus albicaulis. Next base: position 21,793 of record JAXQQM020066261.1, on the reverse strand, counting down.
CGCCTAGTCATAGGGCTCAGGTTATATGAGCGCGGGGCAGAAGATTTAAGCTCTCAGAATATCGCATCGGGGGGGAAAAAAGAGGAAGGGATGCAGGCCTTTGGAGTTGTGATTTGTGATTTTTCGAGGATCGTCGGATCTGCAGCGAGATCGACGGTGGGGGGTTTAAAGCGGGAAAGTGCACAAGTGTTTCGGGGAAAATCACCCTAGAGGTTTGTTGGGTCTAAACCTCCAGAGAGCAAGGCATGCTATTTAGAAGGACGCACACACAACCATACTTGAATGCAAAAGACTAGTTAACAACGATAGCAGAACTCACCCAAAGTCCTACGTTCGATGTAGATCCCGCGGGGTCCAAACCCCCAACAAATCTCCTTCCGCCTTCAACCTGGAAAACAAGAAAGAACGTGCACAGAAACCTAGTTGTACAACATATACTTCTCCTAAACGTTAGTGCAATCCATGTGAAACATTATATAAACCATAATAAATGCTTAAATGATAATCTTTTCACATATATAAATAAACATTAACACACGAGTTCAGGAACAAGATGGTTCTTCATTATCAAGAACAGCATGTACAGTAGTAAAAGTGGAGAGATCACCTGAATCCTTCCACGATCTTCGAGTGGACCGTCGTCCGAATTCGTCCCGCCCTTGCCTCGCTAAGATTCTTCCAAGACTTGTGCACTCGAGATGGCATATAAATGGATGAACATCTCCAGGAAACAAGGGTTTCCTGATATAAATCTGGGAAAGTGCAGGAGGCACGGGGAATCAGACTTGAACTGGGATTCCAACAGATTATAATGTCTATAGAATTTCTCTCTCCCTTAGGCCATGCACATGAGGGGCTTTTATACTCCCTCAAAGTAGTTTCAGTCAGTTGGAAACAGTTGGCCACGTGCTGGGGTGGTTGAACTACCAGAGTAACCATCAACCCAGCCCGAAAATAGGGATTTTTTATATAGTTTTTAATGATTTTAATGGCATACGCGGAAAAGTACATGTGGAATCGTGTATACACACGGAAAAGTCTGGGCATATCCGCATATGGGGATTTCAACACTGTTTTTTAGTAAATTTTGTTCAAGTATGTAGGAATGGGTGCCCAAAGCCATAAAATCAATCATGAATCATATGAAGGTGAAAAATTATGCGATAAAAACAAGGCCTAAAGGTTTAAAATGAGTGGAAGATAGGCCGAGATGGAGTCTTTTGAGGTTTTTTCAAGTTTTGATAGAGTAAACAGAGGGGTCTTTAAACAAATAAAAAGGGATTTTTATGGTTTGAAAGGGGATTTTTTGGGGAATTGGAGGGATAATGAAGGGAAAGGGGGATTTTTAGGAGGGAATAATGGTGAAGAGGCTCTTGAATGTAGAGATCAAATAGTCAGGTTTTTTGAAGGATAAGGAACATAGTAGAGGCTTCAAGAAGTCACAGATTTTTCCTGAAATTTGTTTCTTGAAGACTAAAAGACCCCCTTTTTAGCCACATTTACATATGTCAAAATTATGGATGGCTAACACAGAGTATGGACTTCTCGATGAGCCATACCTTGTGAATCATTATGCAAATTTCCACACAACATAGGAATATATGGGTCATGAAGCCTTGTTGATTGAGAAGAAACTTAACACATGTGCCATTGTTATCAAAGCCCTCCTCATGTAAAACTAAAGAGCACTTAATGGATTGATTAAAGATGCATACACAACATATTGTGGTAGGGGACAGGGGCCACACAAGGAAAAGAGGGTGCAACCTGATGAAGACCGTTTGCAACCGATCCGAGAGGACGAGGAAAACTGCGGAGCAGCGAAAGGGTGACCCATCTATTATGCGCTTGGTCTTCTCACAGTGCAGTCTCTGGCAGCATGTTGTGATCAACATAAGTCACGAGAAAAATGCATACTGTGGGTATCTATTCAGCCATCGATACCATGACCATTATAACTCCTCTTTCACATAAAGGAAATTACCCACCAAATTTTCAAGATACAGATAAATATTACAGAATATTTCTTCACATCGTTCATGGGCTATTTCCCTTCTGTGCCATCGCACCGTCACACACGAGTCTGGAAATCCCATACTTTCCTTGGTGCATGGGAGGGATGCAAATCATCATGACATTGCCTCTCAGATTGGACAAGCCATGAATAGCTGCGTCATGGACACAACATCGATCATGTCTCAATTGAATGCAAAATAAGGAGTTCTGTTTGAAATGTCTGAGGGAATGTGATCTATGGTGTGTGCGACCAAGTCGTTGGGTTGCAGATCATGTAGAGCATTCTAAAGTGTGAATTCCATGGCCATGTGACTTTGTGACTAAGTTGCTGAGTCGCAAAGCTGATGAAGCAGGTCAAAACTGCGACTAGCATGGTTGTGTGACCATATGACTTCTGTGAGGTCACGTTTCAAACTAAAGAAAACACTGGGTCACATTACTCTTTAGATCACTGGGTTGCACAAGCTCAAAAACAGGCTGATGACATGACCTCCCCTAAATTGTGACTTTGCGACTTTTCCTGGGAGTCGCATTCCCCCTCTAAGTCGGGTTCTCACATTGCATCACCCAACCAACTTCCCATTTCATCTGGTATGCAACTAGGTGACGGCTAGTGAGTCGCACTACACAGGGTCGCAAGATCTCCCCTCAAGAAGGCAGCTGGGGTTGCGACCTCATAATTCGATAATCCTGCAACCTCTGCTTTGTGTGCATAAAATGAGAAAGCCTACTGACGGTGTCTGGGGAAGAACATGACGAGCGGCAACACCATGGTTTTTTTTTATCATTATTTAACATGAGTCATATTTTAATTAAAAAGTGACAAACCGTGTATCGAACATTATAGCAGATTGTGAAACATACGGGAGTTGGTCGAAGTGAAATGAGGCAAGAAAAGTCATGTGCCTGAAAACCAAAGAATTTGTATGAAGTGAGGCCAAACATAAAGTGAAAGGGGTAGAAGTAATAAAAAAAGGAAAAGGTATAAAAAATGAAAGGGCAAAGAACGCAAAATGAAAATATTAAAAGTATTGTCGCCTTATTAACATACACGTAAGGGAATTCTTCATGTGGGAATTTCCGTGGGGGTCAAGAAGCGAGAGAGGGTGGATACCCGTACCCCCGCGGAGTTACGGGGATATAGCATGGTGGGGACCCAAGGCAAGAGTGAGGTGGCAGAGAAAAGCACGGAATTACAGTGACGTGGCATAATGGAATGCGGGCCCTAGAGACTAGTATGCTGTGTATTTAACTCGTCTTGCAAATAATGTGTTTCAAGAATCATATGTTGTATGTGGCAGAGAGGTAAGGTAAGTTTTCTAGGAAAACTGGTACTGAGGCCCGTACCAGTATTAAACCCGACACGCGGTGTTCACCTACTTCCAGCTGACACCCAATCCCTATATGCCGCGTGCTCCACTGTCAGTGTCCTTACGACACTTACCCTACCTATTTCACCTCTCCGTCTTTTACCTCAGAATTACCAATCTTAGATAACGGTCCTCCCGTATTTTACTACATTAAAAGTCACAGGTTTTCTAGCTATGGTATATACTAAGCAAAGCTAGTGCCAGGTCTACCCAATCACTATCAAAACCCCCCGCATCATTTTCTCAAGTAAATTTTCCTACTACATAGGTAATCCACCCCTCATATTCCCTCTGCTTTCCTTTCGTTTTTAAAATTTCGTATGTCAGTCATGGGGAGGGGCACACCCAAGAAAAATGAACCAGAGACTCCTCAGGTCCGAGAAACCAGAAACCCTCCCGGGTTCGAGCCTTTCCTTGACCTGCAAGCCAGAATCTGTGATCCCCAATACCATTTCCCCATTAGCAGTGTAATACCCGAGCTTTTTAGGTGACATGTCGAGAATAGGGATAGATATCGGGTGGTTGTGTCAGGTTTTTACCATCAGATTACCCCCCCAGTCTACCCAACGGTTGATTTTATTTTCTAGCTTAGAGATGCCTACGATGAGGGCCGAGGCACATTTACTTCTGCTCAGGGGAACAAGATTTTCTCCCTTTCACCCGACATTATCAGGAAATCCCTTCACTTTCCCACCAGTGCCACCTATACCGGTTTCAGTGAAGTGGCTTTAACCTCCCAGTTCACCAAATTTCCATGGGAGCATCAAAACAACTTCATTTCCTCTATAACCAGCAACCAGGCTACCTCCCTTCCTGGTGCGGAACCTTTCCCACTAAGCCTGTTCAAAGAAGAAGTGCAGCCCATCCTTGCTCTCATCGCGAGTCTCTTAGGTGTAGGCGGTTTGGGGGAAATTTCCAGAGTATGTGTTTATTTGCTATGGTTAATGTCTCAAAAGGGGGTAGTTATGGATATCCCTAGCTTCTTGTCGGCCAAAATTCAAAACTAGTTCTAAGAGCTTTCGTAAACTGGTCACTTCCATTTTTGTTCTATGGTCTTCTACCTTTTCTTGTATCAGCATGCTGATAAGTTCGAGGGTTTTGGCTTAGATAGGGTTTACGATGTCAATTCTCAACCCCGACCTATTTTTGATTGGAACTTTGCAGTGCGCCAATTGCCAAAAGGGGTGGGTTATTCCAGGTTCCTAAATGAATTCATGCCCATTGTATATACTATCATCCATGATTCGTCCTCACCTAGGGTTTTTCCTGAAATGAAGAGCTGGCTGCAAGCTAGTAAAACCCAGAGCACCAGGGATTGGTATCTTTCTAGTAATTTCACATAAATTCGGGTCTATGGAGCCGAGGTCGCCCCTTACCTACTGCCTGTGTTTCCCGCTCGACGAGTTTATGCTCTGGAGTATATTTGGCAAGCCCTCAAGACTAACCAGCTCCACTTTGTCCCCACAAAGAAGGGTTTCATCCTGAGACTCCCTATCACTATCGGCCCATTTGTCATGAATTCAAGACATGCCCTTCCCATTGTTGAGAATTTTTTGCAAGGCGTGGACCTAAGACAGGGGAAGACTTGGCCCTATGATCCTCAGGATATTATCTCAAACAGAAGAAAGAGGAACAAGTCCACTCCTTATGCACATGAATCAAGACCGTTTATAGAGTGGAAGGCTAACATGGAAATTTGGCCTTTGATTTCGCAGATGGAGACAGATTCATCTGGCACAGGGGAAGGAGAAGATGTCAATAAAGGCCAAGAAGAAAAAGAAGTGGGTCCTTCGGGAGCTGGCTCCCCCCTTCGCAAAAAATAGAAAACAGCCTCAAGCGAGGTAGAAGTCATCGGGGAAGAACAACTGCTTGAGCCATTTACGCCATATGGACAACCTGATAGCAGCAAATCTGGGATCAAAGTTTTGAGAGACAGTGTCACCTCTTCCGAATTCTCTGAAGTCTCACAGGCCATTGGAGATTATACTTCGCCAGTGGCAGTTGAAAGGATCAAGAGAAACAGAAAAATCAGGGATAAATACAAAGCCGAGCTGGAAGGTTATGTAGAGAAATACCACACCAGGGTTTCAGCTTCCATGAACGTGGATACAGAACACCTGGTATTGTCTATGGCCGAGGCTATATTGGATCCTGATGTAGGTACCACTAGTTACAGGGTGCTCGAGCATGCAATTGACATGGCCAAGGTATCAGCACTCGACAAATGTAACTTGTTTCAGGTGGTGGGTGATATATTGAAGGAAGAGGTAATGCGGGTCACCATCGCATTGAGAAAATTGGAGAAAAAGAATGAACAGGTGAGGGCTACCCTAAAAATGAAGGGGCTAATTCCAACGCCTTGGAAAATCAAGTATGCGGCCTCCGTGAGTCAATCAAAGGAAAAGAGACTGGAGACTCGAACCTGCAATGTTATTTGATAGAACAATTACAAAAGGAAGTTGCGTCATTGAAAGGCAAAGTCTGCATACCGGCCTCCCACCATGTTCAGATGGCCGAATTGGCTCAAGAAGAGAAAGAAAAGAGGAATTGGTTGATACAATAGCAAAGGAAAAGGAGGAAAAAGAAAAAATGGCGGAAACAATCACCACTCTTCAGAGTAGTTTGACGGAGCTGCAGAACACCTGGGACACGCACAACTGTGCGCCTACTACAACCCCACCTGAAACGAGTTCGATGTCAGAGAAGCTTAATGCAGTGAAAGCTAAAAATGATATATTAGAAAAGCAGGCATCTACCGCGAGGTAGAGGATCACTGATTTGGAAAAATCCCTGGCTGAGAATACCAGGAAAATAGAGACACTGCAGAAAGAGATTGAACAAGAGAAGAAGACAAAAGCCGACCAGCAGAAGACCATCAATGATCTCAATGCTCGCCTAAAATCTAACATCACCCTCAGGGATGGAAGAAAGATTATTTGGTCAGAGATCATTTCAGCAGTAACCGAGAAGTTGGAGTTCCTGAAAGTCATCGAGGAAATGAAATCTTCTGTACTCTATCTCAGGAGGAAGTTTCAGGAAGGTGATCTCGACTTGTCCAGTAGAGCCTAGCGTGCCAAGGAATATGTTTCGTGCTTGAAAGGGCTGAGAGCTAGTGATGCGGAGTGGCATGGCATAGCAAGCCGGTTTAAGGAAGCTTTCGAGTGCCAAAAGATTATTGATAAGGATCCGGCCCGCGTTGTAGCTTCGAGGGCCTTACAACAGTTGGCAGCCAGCGTGGAGAAGTTCAATGCAGTTTAGGCCAAGATTACGACAGCAGGACTTCCATCATTTTGGGACTCTACCACCCCTTCCATGCTGTGATCATTACCAGAATATGAAGCGTGTCTCCAGGAAGAAAGGGACTGGATGGACATCCTGTCAGATAAGACCGCTCGACTAAAGGCAGAAACAATTGTTTCATCACTCCACCCAGAGTTCGTTCTCCTTCACTTGTTAAAACATAAGATCCCCACCGAGGCAAGTCTAAAGGATCTCACTGAGGCCTTCATCAGGGTGGAAGGATTCGCAGCAATGCCTAAACCTGCAATGGACAGTCAGCAGAGGTGCGCCCAGTTTGCCAGCCAGATTGCCAGCTCGTCAGCAAATGTGCTGCCACCAGTGTCAGCAACAGCCTCGACCCCTTCTCATAAATGATACACTATTAATTCATGATTCAGCCCTAGTGGCCTTTTTAATTTTACTTTAGTTGGTTATTTTCAAGTTTCAGGTGAAATTTATATTTCACCCCAGCAATTCACTTTATGCGAAGACTGTTACGTAACATTTTGTTTTGAAAACGGTCGAGCGCCTAACAGCAAATGATGAGAGGTTTTTATTCCTCATCATAATTTTGTTATTTTGAAAAGGACTTCTAACAAATTCCTAGCATGTGAGGAAGATATTTTCCCAAAATATCTTCTCGCTCATGTAGAGAGGTCTCTATATAAACAAGAACAGAAGAGAACACAGGGTTCCATATTTATCAGAAAATTATGTTGTAAGAGGATTTTGTATACATTTTTGTTGAACTCTTGTATGAATGCTCAGAACCCGTTGGGTTTCAATGAGGAGGAGTTCCATCTGTAAGGAGGATTCTAGTCTTTGATATTTTATAGAATGTAACTTCTCCCTTTACGTGTCAATCTACTTGTTCATCTTGTTTTCATCCATTATTCTTGTATCATGTTTTGGAATGCAAGTGTCTCACCGGCTTTGATGTGAATTTATCCTAGCTGACACTCATCCTAGAATCAGTCCAGCACTTTAAATATAGCTCATGCATGATATACTGTTCCATTTTCACAGCATCCATATTTCTACTATATTAGTTTCAGTGTGATGCTATTTGGAAAAATGCTATTATTATGAATGGATTCTTAAATTGGTAAGCCCATTACATGATGATATGTGTATCTGGATATTATCTATATGACAGCTAATATTCTCCCATTCTTTCTTACTCATTGAAAATCTTTAGATTAATTATCTCTGTGAAATATTGTTGCAGTGGCCCTCTTTACCGTAAACTACCTTTGAATTGTTTGATACTTTTGTATCAGAGTTTTACATCCTGTCCCTGCAATATCTCTATTCCTGTATCAAGTTTCTAAAAGTTTTGGTCCCATTCAAATCAATTCCCTTGTTTACAAGAGTTAGCATGTGAGCCTTCTATTGATAACTCCCTTGTTATATTACATGCTCCTAGCTATATTTAAGATTTCCTAGGCACTAGTCTATCGCAACTCTAGGCTATCTCTAGGAAACACAACAGTTTCAAAGCAATTAGACATGTCAATGTGCAGGCTCCTGGGAAATTACAAAACTAGAAACTCTTGCTCGAGTTACCACTTCTCATTTGGCACAAATTTCATCCCTCTCCATGAATAGGATCAAAACTTAATTTAAATTTGTGTGTATATGCAGGATTTAAGTCACGAAAGCTAGATCTTGGCATTCTCGCACGCTCTCCAAATTACGACTTTTTGAAATCCATTCCGAAGGGTCTCCTCATTATCGATATCTCGATGTAAACCTTATAAAACGGGTAGAGTATCTTTAGCACATATCATGGTTTCCATATGAAGAACATAAGGAGGGAACAGTCCTAGTTAGCACTCCATTTCCAATGGGTTCTAGACCAATAGGAGGTATGATGTGATACCAGCAAGGCAAACCTCTACCCCAACCATACAAGATCAATGGCTCTGATGACAGAGGCACCTAGGCTGAAATAAATACATCTCCATCGATCCTATTGATGGGCTCCACCGCAAACATTCAGATCCTGGGAGAAATCAGCGGAGACTACATTGTGACACATATCTCAGGCTTTAACTTTTTGGATTCCTTTGCTTGTGGCTTTCAGCTCCCCAGAAACCTGCTCTTATATATGGATGATCACAGCCTTTATGTGTGGGATGTACATAATTTATCAAAGATCTCCAGGGTATGTGCATATTTTTCTCACAATGCCCGTATAGGGGATATTTCTAACCCTCTACCAAATCACAAGATGGAAACTAGAAACCCATTACATTCTGTGGGAGATGGCACATACAAAGGGTCTTTTATCCTATCAATGGGTTTCGCTGCAAACATTTGGATACTGGGAGAACTCAATGAAGACAACGTTGTGGCACAAAAATTGACCACACAGGGGTCTAAATTTATTATTTTCACTCTTACAATTAATTAAATAAGCCTCTGGCATTACTATTATTCGATAATGAAGACGTGTAACCTATGCTATGTGATTTCAGGTGGAAGTTTTGTTTACACGAGGAGCCAGAGTCTTTCCCAGTAAGCAAAGAGGTCCTTTGCAGAGCAAGTGGATTGTCACAAAACCCTAAGAAACTCACTCTAAGCTCAAAGGCATTTGGTCACGTTCACGAGACAGATATGCAGGAAAATGAATCTTGCCATGAAGCCCATAGATCATCGAAAGAAGATTTTATCGAGGTCGCAAGACGTGGATTGACCAAGGTAGCAAGTCACGAATTGACCGAGGTCGCAGGTCGCAGATTTGCTCAAGGTTGCAGGTCACGGATTGACCAAGGTCGTAGGTCGCAGATTTCCCGAGGTCACAGGTTGCAGATTTCCCAGGGTCGCAGGTCGCGGATTGACCGAGGTCGCAAGTTGTGGATTTCCTAAGGTCGCAGGTCAAAAATAGTCCAAGTCACAAGCCAGCCCAACAGTCGAGAAGACCAAGAGTCGAGGGGGCAACTCAAGGGTCATCTCAGCCTATATGTACAACTTCGAGGAAGGATTCATGGGACTTTTAGCTCGATAATGAAAGCCAGTATGGTAGAGGAATTGTGGCTAGAGAGCTAAAGGCACTCAACTCTTGATATCAAGTAGAAAAAAGGGTAGCGAGGCTAGGGTTTTGCATCATGCTTTGAGATGAACAACCCATGTTCCACTATTTGGTTTTAACGAGTTGTAAACATGTATTTTATGTTGTAGCAACATTAATAATATATTCTCCTTCCCGACACTGATTCATGTGCTTGTTTGTGGTGATAGTACTAGTTGTTTAGTACTTCATTATGTTGTACGTTTGCTTTCATGCATGTCATCAGTTATGAACTATTTCTCAATGGTTGTATGTATGTCTACTTTTGGATTAGTGTTTGTTGAGTCCCAAATTTGCATCTTTTCCATACATTTTTCCATACCTTTTTCACTCACCTAAACCTCCCAAATTGTCAATATCATGTGCAAAAGAGCATCTAACATGGTTTTTAATTATATTTTTTGTGTTTGCTATTTGATCTAGATTTTATCAAATACTTAATCTTGCCACTTCTCTGCATCACGTAATTTTCCACACATTTTTGTAAATTTTGATGCTACAGTGTTTCATTTCAAATCTAGCCACACAAGTGTGGTCAGAATGACGTGGACATGGCTCGGTCTAATATTCACAACCTCGTACAAAGAAGCTACACAAAGGCATCCACATGGAAGTCAACCGGAGATTCATGTCGGGCTTGGACTCTCTGCTTTCGTCACATAAAGATCTATACTAACAAGCTTCTAAGCTCTGCGAGGTTAAACTCCGCATCTTGCATGTGTTCTGGAGTCGCATCCAAGCATCCACCTCTCGAGACCACCTTTCAACACTACCATGTTCCCATATCCGTGATCGTAGTGGTCTACGTGTTTCCACGCAGCGCTAATTAGGAAACAACATATTTTTTGTTATATATATTGCGTTTGTACACGCACAAGTTAGTCGTTGTTAAAAGAATACATTCAGCTTTTTGATTAGTCCGCCCAGCATTACTACCGACCAGCGGTTAAATATTACCATCGATGAATTGCCACAAGAGAAAACTCTGTTTTTCAACTTAATTCGTATTTGAGGACCGTTGCCAAGGCTGGAGTAGAGGGCCCCTGCTCAGCTAAGGTTTTGTGTATTAGTGTATATTTCTCATTTCGTTTCTTTAAAGCTCATTGTGTCATAATCCATTCATATGTTCATACATTGCATTTGTTTCATTTCTGTTTATACACTTCCATAATTTCCATTTCATTTTTGTCTTTCATGCTTTATGATTGTTAATCACTGATCAGTGTTCTTGTTTCAGGTTATAGATAGGCAGCCCGGGCATTTTCATAGCTTTTTGACTAATGACATGGAACTAACATTGTTCTGCTGCTAATTTGCTTTTCATAGCTTTTGTTTAATTTCAGTATTGCTTTTCAGTACATTTTTGTATTTTTGTTTATCCGTTTTCGTAGTTAAAATTTAGATATACTAATCTGCTCATAGCATCTTCAGTTGCCTCCGAAAGCCACAGGTGGACTGATGGTGAGGGATTGCATTATGAAATGTGTAGTTTAGTATTAGTTTCTTTTCTGCAAATTTAGATATACTAATCTGCTCATAGCATCTTCAGTTGCCTCCGAAAGCCACAGCTGGACTGATGGTGAGGGATTGCATTATGAAATGTGTAGTTTAGTATTAGTTTTTTTTCTGCAAATTTAGATATATTAAGCTGCTCATAGCATCTTCAGTTGCCTCCGAAAGCCACAACTGGACTGATGGTGAGGGATTGCATTATGAAATGTGTAGTTTAGTATTAGTTTTTTTTCCGCAATTCTAGATATAATAAATCAGTGTACGTGACATTCTCTTGTTGTTCTCCGAAAGCCAAGAGCTGGATCGATGGTGAGGGATTGTAACTTCCGTTTACGTTGCCTAGGTATTGTTTATTTAAAATTTAAATATCAATACCTGTTGTTGCGATTACTTCCGAAAGTCATAGCTGGTCTAATGATGAAGGGTCAAAAAATGAATTGATGTAATCTGATTTAGATTTATTTTGTTGCAATTTTGAATTTCCTTAAGCATAGTTTCTTTTGTGTTTAGTTGGCAGCAAGAATAGTTTCGTTTTCATGTTCACTAGTTTACTGTTTTGATTCATTAGATTAGCAGCACCTTTTCATTTCAGCAGTACACTTTTACTTTCTTTCAAGTCTTGTCATTGTAATTTTCAATTTGCTTTTAAAGTTTCAAGTTGGTAAATCATTATAGGGGATATCACTTCCTTGAACAAATATAACCAAACTTTCTTTTCATTTTAGAATTTCTATTTCACCTTAGAAAAACCAAAAACGACAAAAGTTAAGAAATAGGTTATCTTGCACATATAGTGCGCCGCACTTCATCAGCTTACGATTCCCGGATTGACAAATTAAATGCAGCAATTTAGGACACACTAAATTGACCAAATATTTTGGCGCCGTTGCCGGGGAAGTGTAACTAGGTAGCCAATTTCTTAAAAAAAACATAAAATCATAAAAGAAGGGAAAACTTGATAACTTCTTGAAGTATGCTCTCCTCTTGCACCTAGTGTGATCTGGAGGATCAGAAAAGAGAGTTATTGGTTTAGTAATTTCTTAAGTATGCTCTCTTCTTGCACCTAGTGTGACCTGGAAGATCAGAAAGAGAATTATTAGCCCAACTTTTCAAAAATATAAAAATAAAATAAAAAATGACATGCATAGAGCAAGAGATTTTAGGGGAAGGTTTATAGCTAAAGCCAAGAGTTCGATTTTCACAACTCCATCTTCTTCAAGGCATAGACCAGATTCACCACCATCTACCCCTAGCCTTAAGATTTTTGGAAGTCAAGGAACAGCTGAATTAGAGGATTCTCCTATACCACCCACTAAAACCCACTTAGAAAACAAAGAGACTTTCTCTCATCCTTCCTTGGTAGAAGAACTAGAGGACTATAAGGACTCTAAAGAAACTATCATGGCAGAGGAAGTAATAAATAGAGGTGGAGGTAGAAGAGGAGGAGATAATGGAGATAACAATGGTGAAGGAAATAATGATAGAAATAGGGATTTGCTTGGATTCCCTATAATTGATGAGGAAACTCATGCAACAATGAAAAATATCTCACCATCTGTTCTCCCTAACTTTTATGGATTGCGAAGTGAGGATCCTGAAACATTTCTGTTTGAGTTTGAAGTTGTGTGCCGAACTTATGACTATATGGAAGATTCTCAAAACTCAAACTGTTTCCTTCAACATTGAAGGGATCTGCTTTGAAATGGTTCATGGGATTAGCCACTCAATCTATTAGGACTTGGAATGATATGAAACAAACATTTTTGGATAGATACTTGGACTATTGTACGCCCACCAATCACAAGGATGAGGTATTCAAAATGATGCAAAAACAAGATGAAAATTTGGAAGACTTAATTGAAAGATTTCAATACAACTTGAAAAGAGCAAAGATGAGCAACTTAGATAATGAAACCTTGAAAGCCCTCCTATTAAAAGCCATTAGAGATGAATGGATAGAAATTTTAAACATGATGGGGAAAGCAGACATTTCTCAGCTCCCATTTCATGATATAACAGAACTATGTATCCATCTCTCAAGGGGAAAATCTAAAATGTGAAAAGGCCTAGGATCCTTCTCTATTAGGGCTAAAAATCAAGAATCAGGATTGCCAAGAAGAGACAAGAGATTGCAACATGAATGTGGAGCTTAAAATCGATATTTGTGGAGCTCAGTGAACAATCAGACACCTTAAAATTCAAAACAAGTTATAGCGTAACAGATGCTTTAGCCACTTTTGTCCGAAATGTAGGAAGAAAACATGCTTTAAGGGAATGTCCCTGGATGCAAAAGTTAGAACACAAGGATTTTGCCTTTAAAATCATGAGACCAAGGATTGTCCTTCAATTCTCGGACTCAAAGTTGTCTTTCAAGAAGATCCAAATTCAGTAGAATCTCTCTGTTTTGTTGCAAGAAGACCTTGGAAGGGGCAACAAACTCAAGGGTTTAACAACCCTATGAATCTTCAAACCCCACCAAATTGGAATCCTTGGCAACAACCTTGGCCCCAACATCAAAATCCATATCAGCCATGGGTAAAAGGGATGCAAAATCCTTATGGGAGATTTGCTCAATTTTATCAATATCCTCCATCTTTTCAAAATCAACAAGCTCCAAAACTTCCAAACCCAAATCCACAACTTTCATTGCCATTTCCACAACAACAACCTTCTCAACAAAATCCAAATCCTCAACTCATGCTTCCATTCCAACAAAAGACAAATCAACTTCCAGCTCAGCTATTGCCAAATCCTAACAATAAAAATCCTCAGAATACTTACATGATAGAAGGACAACAATTTCCTACCTATATGATTGTTCCTCTCAATGATGTACAACTCAGATCTGGTAGAGTTTTAGAAAAACCTTCTATAGATATTCAAGAGCAAGATACCTCTGAGGAGGACTCTCTTCAAGTCAATAAGAGTTTTGAGGAAGAATCTCTTCAAAATTCAAGCATGCAAAAAGAAAAAGAAAAGTTAACACCCACAACTCCTATAGTTGAGCAACCTACATCTTCATCTACACCTCCTTTTCCTGAAAGACTACAAATTGATAAGGGGGTGGAGAAACAAATTTTGTTTCCTAACTATGACTTTCTAGATGAATTGAAGAATGTTTGTATCAAGATTCCATTGCTACAAGCCATTCAAGAAATTCCTATTCTAGCAAAAACCATAAAGGAGTTGAGTTTCAAAAGACCAGGAAGGAAACTAAAAGACACAAGAAGAATCCACCTGGTAGGAAAGATTGCAGATATTATGATGGGAAAAATTACCATGCAGAAGTATGTAGATCCAGGAAGTCCAATTGTCAAGACACATAAATGGGATAGAAATTCCAAACACATTGATTGACTTAGGGGCTGCTATCAACATTATGAGTAGACAGACTATGGACCAGCTAAAACTTCCTAACCTTCTTTTTACACCTACTTTACTGCAACTTGCAGATCAATCAATTATTAAACCAGATGGTGTATTAGAAGACATTTCAGTTTCCTTATATTCTTGGGAATATCCAGTAGATTTTATGATTTTGACTCCCAAGAGTAATCTAGGAGGGCACCCACTTATCTTAGGAAGACCTTGGCTAGCCACAGCTGATGCTTTCATTAGTTGTAGATCTGGGGATATGTACATTTCAAATGGTAATTCAACAAAGAAATTCAATTTGTATCCTCCAGCAAAAGCAATCACAGAAGTAGGAGACAATGAATGGGTCGATGATGAGGACACTATACAACCTGTCTTTACCATTTCTGAAATCAGTGAGGATAGTCAAATTCTGAACACATTAGAAAATTTTGAGACATCTTCAGAATATGACCCCACACAATTTCAGTTGGAATCCGACATAGAATATTTATCATCAAGACAAATGTCTCTTTACTCTATGGAAGAGTTTGGTAGTTCTACTATTGAGATTTTTCCAGGAAAAACATTGAATATCAACAAACATTTGGAAAAGTCACAACAAGAAGAACTAACCAAAATCTTGCAAAAACATTCTACTGCATTTGCATGGGATTATACTGACATGAAAGGTATTGATCCTAAGACTTGCATCCATCATATCTATATTGAGGAAAACAGTAGACCAATCAGACAACCTCAAAGAAGGATGAATCCAAATCTTATGGAGATAGTGAAAGAAGAGCTCCAAAACTTCTCAATGTAAACTTCATTTATCCAATTTCAGATAGCCGATGGGTTTCTCCTTTGGTTATAGTACCTAAAAAGAATGGTAAATGGAGGGCATGCATTGATTACAGGGAATTGAACAAAGCAACTTTGAAGGATCACTTTCCTTTGCCTTTTATCGATCAGGTATTAGATACATTAGCAGGTAAAAAGTACTTTTCATTTTTGGATGGTTTTAGTGGCTATAATCAAATTCAGGTAGCACATGAAGATCAAGATAAGACCACATTTACCTGTCCATGGGGAACTTTTGCCTATCGAGTGCTTCCTTTTGGGTTATGTAATGCACCCGCAACATTCCAAAGAGCAGTACTAGGAATTTTTTCTGATCTAATCCATGATTGTGTAGAGGTTTATATGGATGATTTTACAGTTTATGGTAATTCATTTGAAGAGGCATTAGAAAATTTGGAAAAGTTCTTATAAGATGCAAAGAAACAAACCTTTCATTAAGCCATGAAAAATGCTTTATGATGTTTACTGAAGGGATTGTTTTAGGACATCATATTTCAGGAGATGGGATTAAGGTTGATAGATCAAAAGTTGAAGTCATCTCCAAGTTGCCTATTCCAATTTGTCAAAGAGATGTTAGAAGTTTTCTAGGATTTACTGGTTACTATAGAAGATTTATAGAAAACTTCACTAAAATAGCATCTCCACTCTTCAAATTGCTTACAAAAGACTGTGAATTTAAATGGGATCCTGATTGTCAATCAAATTTTGAAACTTTGAAAACAAGAATATCTGAAGCACCTATCTTGAGAGGACCAAATTGGAAACTTCCTTTCCATATTTCTACAGATGCTTCAGATACAGCTCTTGGAGCTGTGTTGGGTCAAAAAGATTTAATTCCTTATGCCATTTATTACACTAGTAAAAATTTGACTCCCACAGAGTTGAATTATACTGTGACTGAAAAAGAGTTCTTAGCTGTTGTTCATGCAATTAATAAGTTTAGACATTACATAACAGGTTATGAAACTTTTATTCATACTGACCATTCTGCAATTAGATATTTAATGAACAAACCTGTTACTAATGGCAGAGTGACAAGATGGCTTTTACTTTTGCAAGAATTCAATATTACTGTGTTGGATAGACCAGGAAAACAGAATACAATAGCTGATTTCTTGTCTAGGATTCAGAATACTAAAGAAGATTCTCCTGTAGAAGATAAATTTCCCGATGAATACTTGTTTGCAGTAACTATTAAGACCCCTTGGTATGCAGATATTGCTAACTATTTGGTTACAGGGAAACTACCTTCACATTTATTTCCAAGAGAAAACGAAAAATTATTCAGGAGAGTTCAAGATATTCATGGATTTCTAACGAATTGTTTAAAACAGGGCCAGATCTTGTGATCAGAAGATGTGTCAGGGAAGATGAAATGCCTGATATTCTTAAGGTATGTCATGATGAACCATGCGGCGGACACTTTGCAGACAAAAGGATGGCCTATAAAATCCTCTCTTTAGGATATTATTGGCCTTCCCTCTTCAAAGATGCAAAACAATATGTCAAAAGGTGTGACAGCTGCCAAAGAGTAGGAAAACCTACCCTTTCAAATGAAATGCCATTGCAAACACAGGTACTCATTGAACCCTTTGAAAAATGGGCTTTAGATTTCATTGGACCTATTAATCCACCATCTAAGCAAAAGAAGTATATATTGGTTTGTACCGATTATGTTACTAAATGGGTGGAAGCTAAAGCATTAGTATCTGCTACTGAAAATTCAGTTATTCATTTTCTTTATGAGGATATTTTTACTCGCTTTGGTGTTCCAAGAGAAATTGTGACAGATCAGGGGAGCCAATTCACATCTAATTTGGTGGAAAAGTTGATGGAAGAATACAAAATCAAGCACAGAAGATCTACTCCTTACCATCCACAAGCAAATGGTCAAGTGGAGTCCACAAACAAAGTTCTTGAAAGTATCATCACCAAAACCGTTCATCTACATAGAAGAGATTGGGCAGAAAGGCTTCCAGAAGCCTTGTGGGCCTACAGAACTACATGGAGGAATACAACAGGACATTCTCCCTATGAACTTTTTTATGGGAAAGAAGTCTTGCTCCCCATTGAGTTCCAAATCAAGACCTTCAAGATAGCAGTTCAGTTGGGGATGGACTTATCAGAAGCCCAAAAGCATAGAATGGAGTAGTTGAATGAGCTAGATGAGATCAGACAAGAGGCAATTTTAAGAACCGATCTAGTTCAATATCAAAGAGCTAAATGGCATGACAAGTACATCAAAGAGAAGAAGTTTCAAGAAGGAGATTGGGCATTGTTATTTGATTCCAAGTTTAAAGATTTTCAAGGAAAATTTCAGACTCACTGGCTTGGGCCATATGAGATTGACAAGATCTTTAGCAATGGAGCGGTAAGAATCAAGACCATTGATGAGTTTCAAACTCCTCTTATTGTGAATGGCCATAGATTGAAAGTTTATCATAAGCTACTCTCAAAAGAGGATTTTGTCAAAATGTTTCAAGAAAGTTCTGCAATCAGGCTGGTACAGAAGAATTCTTCTTCTCCACCAGCCTAGCTTTTGTTCTTTTCAGTTAAAAAAAAAAAATGGTATAAGCCTGAAAACCAATCATTGATTGGCAGTCTTATACAGAAAATATAGGGTGAAAATCAGGGACACCTGACACTCTATATTTTCCAAAAAAAATCTCTCTTTTATTTCACAAGCTTTGTCACCACCCACTCCACTTCATTCCACTTCATACCATTTCATTTCATCTCATTCCACTTCATTCACTTCATTTCATTCCATTCCATCAATAAAAATCTTTTTCATGACCATTTCCATCTGGTCATTTGTCATTTGTTCATTTCCATTCATCCAAGTAATAGTTGTGTCAGTTTCCGCAGCTGACATCTGTTTCCGCAGCTGACTCCAGTTTCCGCAGCCAGAAGCAGATTCCGCAGCTACTACTCTGTTTTCAAAGAGAATGTACAGTCAGATGTTATTGCCATAATTATGAAATAAAATGCAGGTGAGAGGATCAATGGAGCATTCAAGACACCAATGGAGATCAATCAGTTGAAGACCAAAGGAAAAGGCAAAGATTCCAAAGGTATGAATAAAATTTATTTCAAATAGTATTGAAAAACACATTTTTATATAGTTTTGAACCATGAGCTCTATCCATTACGCGCAATGATTATATTGACAGTTCCGTAACCTTTCACGATCTCCATATTATCCTCTCGCATTTATTCACAAACGGTTTCATCATTAAACCCCGATTTTCACTCATGATCCAATATCCCACCGGTGATAATGAAGCGTATTTGATTTGACCAAGGACTCTTACATCCACATCAAGTCACAACCGTTGATTGAAACGTGTTCACATTTATTTCGTAGCCACCAAAATTCAAAATGCGGCTGAATGTGTTATATTCTATCAATCTACTCAGTCCTATCTTTGCTATGTTTTCGAAACCCCACTCTGTTCTATTTTACTCCGTTTCGTTCCTTTTGCTCATTCTCACTCCCGGATATCTACCCACAGTCTCACTCCATTCCGTTTATAGTTCTCATTCCCATTTTATGATACATTCTCACAGCGATTGTGCTCGTTCCTGAGCATTCAACCATTCTACTTCCATTTGAAACCCTCACGAAGGCAAATTTGTGAAAAACAGAGAAGTGAAATGGGTAAATTGCTAAGGGCAGAGCCGGAAGGACCGAAGTTTATAGAGGGATATCCACAAGCAAAGGAGATATTGAAGAAAGCAAAATGGCTGCGTTTTATTCAGAAATTCAGAGGTTATCACAGAGAAGTTACGAAAGCGTTTGCAAGGTCATTTGATGGCTCGGAAGCAGAAATTGGAGACCTCAAGTTTTCGGTCAATGAAGCATCAATATCAACAGCCACAGAACTTCTTCAGGAGGGAGAGCGTTGGTTCAAAAATAAAAGCATCAGTGATGAGGCATGGAGAACAATCCTACGAAACCAAGGTATGGATATAACTGTTTTTAAGAGAGGAATTCCTGTGCATGCATTGAAGGAAGAATGGGCCACTTTACTATTAATTGTTCAGAAATTCATTACATGTGAAGGCCGTTTTGGGTCCATGTACATGTACCATACCAGGCTATTAATGAATTTTCTAGAAAACCAAACTCTCAATATTCCATATTTTCTATTCAATAGCTTGAAGAAAATGGCTGTGACTGTTCAAAAACACTTAGGAGATGTAGAGCCTCATCTATATCACCACGGCCTTATAAAAATTCTGATTGAAAAGGAGTTAAAGGAAAGAAAAGATACATGGGAACAATTTCTAGTTAGAAATTTCTTTGAGGAACCTCAGGAAATTCCTGAAGGTAGTTCAATAAGAAGGAGTAGAAGAAAAAGAATAAATGTTTAAACCCAAATTACTCCTACTCAGGAAATTCCCGCAGCTAGCACAGCAAGAAGAAGTAGGAGGAAAAGAACAATTGATGAAATCCAAAATACTCCTACTACTACTATGAAAAGAACTAATAGGGAAGAGAGATTGGTAAAAAGGAAGAAGAAGGAAATCAAGGGTAAGAAGCCAATAATACCAAAAGGGAAAGAAGCTATTGAGGCTGTACATAAAACTCCTTCTTCTGAAGAAGAAGATCATCAAATGCTTTTTGAAAGATTAGTCTATCTTCAAAAACAGTCATCTATATCCGAGAAGGCAGAGAAAGGAAAACAAAAACAAAAGGATAGTGTACCACAGCGTGTGAGGAGAAGCAGCAGGCTTAAGGGGAAATTGAGAAAAACGCAAATTAAGGGTCCTCATTTCATTGATTTGGGTGAGGAGACATCTGAACAGTCCCCAACTGACCTTATTCCATCTCAGTCAGTTAGTGAACCTGGTTCATTTCATTCCCAATCAGACAATGAGCATACTCCATCTTATTCTCAGCAAAATATTGATGTAAGCCCTCCTCGGCCAGATTTTGAACATAATTCTCCTTTACAGCATTTTGGGGACATCCCAATCAAAATGACACCTGAAATAGACCCCAAGCAGCAGGAGGTATATGAATATATAGAATCCTTGGAAAAGGCAGCCACAGATCCAAGTACTTCTTCCATTCAGCCTCATACATTGCAGGATGATTTAGTCCAATCATTAAAACAGGAAATTTTTGAGTTGGAGCTTTTAAATAGGCACATCAAAAATGAAAATGAAACATTGAAAGAACAAGGCAAGCTGGACAAGATCATCCATGATAATACTATGTTACATTTGGGAATATGGCAGAAGAAGAAGAAGAAATTGAAAAGGAAATGCCAGAAATTGAGCAGAGCACTTGTAAATATCAAATTTAGGTGCTTAATGAAGAAACCCAGAATGTTGGCAGTACCAAGGAAAAAGAGGAGAGGATTGGATGTGCTGGCTGAAGTATCAAGGCACATGAACTGAAGAAAGAGTATCAAAATTTTGGTTGCATGAGGACATGCAACACCTTCACAATGGGGGTATGTTGAGTCCCAAATTTGCATCTTTTCCATACATTTTTCCATACCTTTTTCACTCACCTAAACCTCCCAAATTGTCAATATCATGTGCAAAAGAGCATCTAACATGGTTTTTAATTATATTTTTATGTTTGCTATTTGATCTAGATTTTGTTCATTCAACTGCGGAATCTTGCTACTTTCCGCAGCTGCTGCAACTTTCCGCAGCTATTTTGTGAAACTCTATGCTACAGGTGTCTACAAGGGAAACGAGCCACATGGGCAGGTCAGGAATGACGTGGACATGGTTCGTGTCCTATTGGTTCAAGCAAACTCGTCCAAAGAAGCCACGGTCAAAGGCGTCCACATGGAAGTCAACCGTGGAGTTTCATGTCGCCCGGACTCTGTTTCGTGTCACATAAAGATCCATACGGCCGTTTCTAAGCCTGCGAAGGTTAAATCGACATCTGTACAGGGTTCTGGAGTCGAATTCAAGCATCCACCTCTCGTAGATTCACTTTCCAACACGGCCATGCTCCTATATCCGTGGACGTAGTGGTCTACGTGCTCTCCACTAGCATGAACATTAGGAAACAGTTATAGTTTTTTGTTATATATATTGCGTTTGCATACGCATATGAAGTTAGTCGTTGTCAGTGAATATAGTCCCTGTTATCTTTTGATTAGTCTGCTCTGTAGTGATTACGCTACACTTGTGCCGTAACATTACCATTCTGTAATGAACTGCTTTTTAATATGAGAAGACTTTGTTTTTCAACTTAATTCGTATTTGAGGACCGTTGCCAAGGCTGTGTAGAGGGCCCCTGCTCAGCTAAGGTTTTGTGTATTAGTGTATATTTCTTATTTCGTTTCTTTAGAAA
>JAXQQM020077064.1:0-141187 GCA_034641835.2 Pinus albicaulis | reverse complement strand
ACCACATTTCGTTGCACCCTCCAGAGAGCCGGACTGGAAGCGTTTCCTTGCACCGTCCAGGCGGTCACGGTTATAGAAATTAAAATTTTAATGGCGGGGTTTCAAATTTGAAATTCAAATGAGTATTGGAACTGAATGCGTACACGGTATATCTTGTATTCGTATATCCCATCATTGCATCGGGAGAGCTAAGGGGTCCACCGTCGAGCCGGAGAAGGGAGGGGTCGCCGGAGCACGCTGATCGGAAGCTTGCCCCATGCCCACGCCCATGTATGATGATCCGCAGATGTAGAGTGTATTCAGCGTGACCATCCATACACCGATGGTACTCTCAAGGGGCATTAATGGGTGAATATTAATGGGCGAATAGCGGCTAAAATATTGGTTGCCATCACAAACTAAACACAATTGTTGGGTGTCCCGAGAGTCGAGGGCGAATTGAGGTAGTGTCTGAATTGACATCTGGCAAAGTGCGGTACACGTAAGAAACGCGCTTTATGCATGCGTGAAATTTTCAGCGTCTTTCTTTTTCAAGTAGTTTGAAAAAAAAATTGATTCTTATCTATTTAATAAAAGCTATTTTTATCCTTTTTTTAATTTACATTTACATGTATTAATAATTTATTTGAATTAATTTTTTAAGAAAATTATAAATTATAATTTTTTGAAAACCCCAGAACTTGAAACTGTAATTCTAAATTTTTCAAAATTTATACTGGAATTTTACCAGAATCATTGTGGAATTTCCACGAGGAAAAATTGTGGCTTCTTTAAACTACTCAATTTTAAAATGATAACATTAAAAAATTAAAACATATTTTTAATGTAAAAATGAAATATATTTAAAAAAATAATATTGAGTTAGAGATATATAAGGGCTTGTTAATATGTTTTTTTTGCCAATTGTATTACCACTCACGAACTAAATTGATTTTAAAATAATAATATTAAAAAGTTAAAACATATTTCTAATGTAAAAATAAAATATATTTAAAAATATATATTGCTTGATAAATACAAAAAAACCTTGGCATTGTGCTTTTTGCCAATTGTGCTATCACTCACAGAATAAACTGGTTTTAAATTAAAATATGTCTATAAATTTAAATAAAAATTAATTTGAAAAAAATTATAATTATATATATATATATTTTTTAATTTAATTTTTCTTATTGCAATTTTAATTGTATAAAATTTAAATTTCAAAATTCTATAAAATTTAAAATTAAAATTTAATTGGAATTGAATATCATATTATGAATAAATGTAAATGATGAAAAAAATTATAAAAATAAATCTAGTTCAAGAAAATGAAAATGGTGTTGGAGATATTTTTGGAATATGCATTTGTTATTATTCTAATTATAGTGAGCTCGGAGTTTAATATCATTATATATTGCTATGTAAATTTATTTATTATTTTATTAATTTTAATCAAAACACTTTAAATTAAAATACGTCTATAAATTTAAATAAATATTACTTTGAATATATATATATATATATAATCAATTTAACTTGTTTAATTATAATTTTATAAATTTTATATTTTAAATTAAAATTGGATGGTAATTAAAACCTATATTACAAATAAATTTAAACAATGGATCACAGAAGCCAAATTTCTAATAATGGAAAAATTATAAAAAAATAAATTCAATTGAAAATGTTGGTGTAGATGGTTTTGGAATAAAGCATTCTAATTTTTATTGATCATCTCTTTTCACTGTATAATGTTATTTCCAAAAAACAAACAAACAATTTTTATATATTTTTATTTTATTTTATTTTGCATGATGTGACAGTGTCATTAAAAGATAACTAGTGTTAACTAGTTACAAGACATTTATTTTTTATTATTGTATTCTTTGTCAAGAAAAGGACTTCCATTATTATTTTGTCTGAAAATTTATTGGACTAGTAATTAATTATTAATAATAAATCAGTTGAGGGATTTTTCCTAATTAAAAGTGAAAAGAAAAGCTGAATGGTAAATGTGCCAAGAACTGGAAATGGTTGGAAATGGTTGGAGACAGTTGGAAACAGTTACCACTCCTCTGGGGAATAAGAGATTGAACCCAGTGAGGAGTAGGCGTTATGTTGGAAAAAACAAGGATAGAGTATGGAATTCCAGAGCTAGTAGAGACCAGTGGAAGATACTCAGAGAGCCTTCAAGCAAATTGTTTTTTGTTTTTTGTTCTGACTGGATTAGACGTCCTAAGGTCACAGCAGAAAAATTATTCCACTGTTAACCTGTACTACCAGACTTGGGCTCGGGGGCAGGAAGAGGACGTTATTGCCTCTCCTGATGGTTGGGAGGACCACAGCTTGAATTCCACTTAACAGATAAGTAATACCGTGCTTTCTGAGTAATTTAATATTGAGATTGAAAGTTTGATCACAACTATACGAATGTGTAAATTTTGTTCTGTTTTGTTTTAGAAAATATAAATAATATTGAGACAGGAAAATGACATGACTCTATTCTTTTTCCTGATTATTTTGTGATACAACGGAAAATAATTCATTATATCATTTAGTTCTTCTCTATTATTAACTCAAGAGATAGAGCA
This sequence comes from Pinus albicaulis, assembly GCA_034641835.2. Classification (NCBI taxonomy): domain Eukaryota; kingdom Viridiplantae; phylum Streptophyta; class Pinopsida; order Pinales; family Pinaceae; genus Pinus; species Pinus albicaulis. Next base: position 138,614 of record JAXQQM020077064.1, on the reverse strand, counting down.
AGTAGAAAGTATTATTTATTAATTTCACATTGAGAAAGGATAACAGAAAATCAGTTATACACAATAGTTGTATACACAAAATAAGATACGGTAGCAATATCGAAGGATAGAATATAAAGAATGCAGGGAACGGATTATGACAGAATCAATACATTCATCCATGTTCTTGCTTGTTAATTGTGCATTCGCATAAATATGTATAAATTTAACAGATATGGCATAACATTCTACAGGAATGCAACTGTAAATTCTTAGTTATAAGCAGATTAACTTGATTAGGGAATCGGAGTTGTCAAACTGTTGACCCTAGTTTCGATTGCGTACTCAGAACCAAGGTACGTTGTCCTCAACCACCTAAACCCAGAACTAACACAGAATTATGATTTTGGGCGGTCCGGACACCAAGCTAAACATAATCCACAGTATAAGAAGGAAAACTATTTAATAGAAATGGTAAAGGGAACCAGTCTTATCCCCAGCAAGGGTAAGAGCGAAACTTTAAATATATTTCTACAACAACAAGAACTCTAGTAAGACCTTTTGAAGTTAAAATTATATGCTGCATATAAAGAAATTTTCGTAACTACAACACGGGAACTTTTACTATTGAAATAACAGATCGTTCTCAAACCAAACATGAAAAAGGAAATTTAACATTTTCTTTTAATGTATGATATTCAAGAGTTAAGCTGGCACCAAATAGGCCCGAGTACCATACATATACAAACATGTAAATAATAAATGCTTCACCAGTACAGACTTATGAAATAATAAAACATCGTGCTATAACAGAGAGTTTCAGCATAGTGCAAATTCAAAGAAATAAGGAGATTACCCAAAACTCATTCTTCGGTCTTATATTGAATGAGAGATTCTCATACAAAAAAGTATAAAGATATACTGTAAATGCCCTAAAGGGTAAAACATTATAAACATAGAAACTTTGTCCTGTCAACATAATGAACTCTCTTTCTCACATAGACCTAAGGAAAATAAATTACATCGAGCCGGAAATTCCTATTGAAAAGAAGAAGGGAACTCTATCAAGAATTTCTCCAGACCTTCGTGAAAAGGAAATAGAAGCACGAGTGACAAAGAGAGAAGGCTATTGTACCACTGATTAGCCTGGAGAGACTTGCACATGAAGGGCCGAACCCAAGTTGTCGAACCTCCAAAGCTTTTTACGCTCGGCAGAGGGTGGTCTCTCCACCTAGCACCAGAGGCGCAATAACCCAGAGAGTTAGATACTGTCAAAGCAATTATACATAAAAGAGTAAAAGTCCGAGATTTAAACAGTTCAAACACAAAAATAATCATAAAGCCCGTAAACAAGGAACCACATAGAATTCTTGAGTATTCATAATTACAGAACAGGAAAGATAACAAGACCGAGTTAAGTCTTACTAGTGAGTGGAGGTCAGACCTCTGTAAAAACCAACAGCGCCTCATATTTTCTATCTGTCAGCTCTCCGATTCAAACAGAAAGGTTCATCACATGAACACCAGACCGAAGAGCGCAACTCAGAAATTGGTGAGAAGGCCATGACTCGCGCTCCTAACCAAGTCGAAGCGTGGGCGGAGCTAAACCCTCAGTCGAAACAAAAGTAATCCATCACAGTCCAAACAACTTACAAGCCATAAGTCAAGCAAAGTTAGGGTTTGGCGGAGAATCCAAGGCCACTCCCGCCCAAACCTTAGTCGTTGATCTAGAAGATTGACATACGGTGGAGATCATTGCCAGCGAAAAAGGAAATCACCGGATCGCGAGCAATCAACCCACAGTACGCTAAGAATTAATGCAAGTACTGGCTCATAAATATTAGACGGAGTTGACAGTAAGTCTAGTCGAGGAGGCTGGATAATGTTGTTAATTAATAATAAAAAGAAAAATGCATAAGGTCGACACATAATTTCAGATTGCCAGGTGTTTCCAAAAAATCCATATGTAAGCCCAACTAACGAAAGTTGCACGCATATCGAATGGCAATTTATTTAGTTTGGTATTCAAATTGATAAACGTTATGTTAGGTATAAGTATAATGTTGAAGATCGTAGCAGATTTTATAATGATATTTATAAGAGCATGTGTGTAAGAAGATGAAGGTTTTAACCATGTAGAATTTTTTTATTTTTTTAATGTTTATGTTAGTGAACGTTACACATGATATATACCTTATATGCAAAATCAAACTCTAAAAATAACTAATTTTCAATTTTATGATAGAATAGTTGTCAACTCGTTTGGAACCACTAAGTGTTGTTCATGATCCAAGTCCTGATGATGAACCACACTCACTGTTTTAGAACAAAAATTGAAATGCCATTTAAAGTATTCTCTCATAACATTATGAATCACAAAAGTTTGCATTCTCAAATTTCAATTTATTTTCCAAAATATATTCATTAAATACCATTTTGGAAATGCTGTTGAAGAGACATCAAACTAAAATTCATGTTTCACTTTACAAAAAGAAAAAAGAAAAAGTAAACTGTATATTGAAACAAACTTCATGCTTGACCTTATTAAAAAAAGTTAAATTATATGAAGAAAAATTCATTCTTAATTAGTAGGGTCAAAAAATTGCTAATGTTTACAAGACATAGCACAATGGCTATTGTAAATCAGATGAAAATTTATGCTTTTAAATAGGCTACATTAGAGAAAAATACCATAGGAAAAACCATGAATTGTCAAAATCTATAGAAAAAAACTGCTAAAAATAAATTGACTGTTTTTTATTTGTATTTTTATGTAATTTCACCGATTCAAAATGTTTAACAAAACATTACAACATCTTTTTCTATATTGATTTGAAGAATAAATTTTGTTTATTTAATTTTTTTTTTAATAAAAAATATTAGCTCTTATTCTCACCTTCTACTCTATCAATCCCTAAACATATAAGTATTTCTTTAATTAACTCATTCAGCGTGCAGAATCTGACAACAAAGCGTCGAGACAGGTGACAGGTGGTTCGCTGTGCGTGGACACTGTTGATATGGAGATGAAACACACCTCCAGTGAAATTAAGACTTTTAAGAATAAATTCTTTGGAAATGAATAGAGAGGCATAATCTTTTAGGTTTATGGAGCATTAAAGATTTGGGAAAGTTTAAACCTTCTTTGTGGTGAGTTTTTTAAGGACATTATTATGGAATTTAAATATATATAAGCTATGTAATGTAATTGTGAATAATTTATTAACATAATTGAATTTGCTTAATCTAATTATAAAATTTTAATGAATAAATTTTAAAATAAAATAAAAGTAATTGAATAAATATAAAAAGGAAAAAGAGAAATATAAAATATTTAAAATACACCAACAATTTGAAATTGCAGTGGCAGGATTGACCCATTTGAAATTACCGCGGCAGTATGTTGAGGAAATTTATGATTAACCGATTATGTTGTCGGATAATGAGGAATCGAAGATTTGAAATGATTTTAAGTTTTCATTTTAATATATAAAGAATGCATTTTTTAATGCAAAATAAGTTATTTTGGTTTGTAAATGACCCTGAAGTATAAAGGATTTAAGACCAAGAGGGATAACATTGAAGGCAATGTTTGAGTTTAATAGCCTTTATTAAATTTTAATATAATGATATATTATTTTTTAAATTAGGAAGTTTAAGTTAATTTTTAATATTTTAAGTTTTAATTTAAAATTTAAATAGAGTAAAATTGGTATAGATTTATTTTTATTGTGAATTTAATTATTATATTAATTTATAATAAAGTTTATTAATAAGGTGAAATTTTTTATGTTTACAAATTTTATTGTTAGTTTTTTAAATTTTTGTGTATGACTAGTTTTGGTAAGTGACGATCGTCACTGTTTTTTGAACATTTTCTGTTTTCGTTGTTGGTAACATGGTTGAGGTCTATTGTTACTGTTATGATGGGTGAACTCTGATTCTTGGGATGGTTTTGGCGAGAGGATACTGGATGTTAAAACTCTTTTAAAGTAGCAAGGTTGGCTTGGTGAGTGATGACTGAGGCTGAGTCTTTAATGCATTCTTGTTCGACGTTGGTATCATGGTGGTGGTCTAATGTTGCTGTCTGATTCTTGGGATGGTTTTGGCATGAGCATATTGGCTGTAAAACTCTTTCGAAGTAGCATGTCGTTTTCGCTTTTTGGGCATTTAGGTTATCCATAGTTGTACTATGTCTTCGAATTGGTGTGGGGAGGTCTTTCTCATATGATTTCTGGCTATTCTCACGGGGGCGATCTTGGCGGCCATCTTTAGGACTCACAGGGAGGAGTATTATTGGTTCTCAAATGCAAAATCGAGGCAATAGGATCCCAATACAGGAGCCTAACAAGATTATTGAATCACAATATTCATCGGTTCAGTCTAGATGGGAAATATTGTGGTACAAATGGATTGACTCATTTATTATCTCTCGCCCCTATAAAGACTTCGGTTTCCAGTTCTGTTGTAGGTGGTGGCACTGCGTTGGTTGTTGTTGTCATGTGTAGCTGGGGAAGGGGATGGTGATGGTCTTTAATGTTGGGGCCCTTGTTTTGAAACTGAACAGATTTTGAGTTGCGACGAGTACGTGGTGGAACGCAACCTCGGTAGGTAGAAAGATGTCAAGGCTGCGAAGGAGAAATGATAGGTGTTGCGATTGTTGCGGGAGCAAGCACAGATGGCAAAAGAGCGCGGAAGGAAACGAGCAGTGGAACTCCCGATGAACAGAAAGAAATAGAAGACAGTCGAGCGAGAAGAAAGGAGGAACTATCAGTCGTGCTAGCAGCAGAAAAAATAGGCAGCCAACGAGTGGATAGGAAGGTTGGTGCAGACGAGAATAGGAAATAGTGAGCCACAGGAGAGCTATGTCTGGGTTGCACTGTTCTCCATTCCTCTGTGTTTCTGCAATTCTCTCTCCGTCCAATAGGACTTATTGTATTATGTTCTGTGCATGCTCACTCAGTTGAGCCTTGTAATAGTTTGCTTCTTGTAGCCGAAGCTTAATATAATCAGAAGTGTTGTTTCGAGTATCTGTTATGGGTTTTGAATGAATGGTTTTGCAAGAACTTTTCAAATTTTATTTATTGCAAGTCTAAATGCATTTATGAGAGATATATGTTGTGGAACAATGTATTACGGATGTGTTAGACTCTCAACGTAACTTTGATTCAACCTTATCGATGTTGTTGTTGTTGGGATACCGATCGACTCCCTACCATAGTAAGGTCGCGACACGCCTCGGGTGAGACTATCGGCTCTTTGGAGCTGGGTGCAAATGCCGACGTGAACCTAGACTACGGCGGAAAACCTTGTTGGCCCTTAATCTGAACCCGGGTCTTCTCTGCGAGACCTGTTCTCTCGCCAACAAATAGTTCCGTTGCCGGGACCTGAAAATACATTTGGGAGCTAGATCATCGTATCTTGGATCTTCGAAAGAGAAATACGAAGCTGGTGGGATAACCACCTATATTAGTTTATTGCTCAGCAAGCTGAGCTGAGACGATAGAAGGAGAAAACGATTAAAAACTTGGTTCTATTCTCCGACTCTGCTAGTGACACCTACGAAATATTTTGGGGAAAGTTCCCAGAAGAACTTTATAACTGGTTGCGGAGGCTTCAGACCAAGGCTGTCAAAGAAAAGTCGCAAAAAATCAATCGCAGGTGGGTGCACGAGGATCTGGTGGCCCTTCATCGGCTGAACACCGATTTAACCCCCGTAGATTTTTGGGTGGAATCTACCTTGGACGGATATATAGTGGAGTTTGCAGCAGAGTGCTACCAGTATTTCTCAACAGCAGAAGATACCTTCAGGTCCGGGTTAAGGGGGAAGCTGCTGATGAAGATTTCTTTGTGGATTAAGGCATTGATGGTAGACGAAGTACTCATGGGATTCCAAAAGGCAGAGATGGAAGCGTAAACCCTCCGGTGCCAGGGGAAGGGATTAAGGAAGAGATGCTACAAGAATAGTGAAAAGGGGGGGTAAGGCTATGGATGTTGAGACCGCCAACGGGCTTAGGGAGCGACGAGCACATCGGAGGGCACAGATTATCGAAAGGTGGTGAGAGAGGGTGATGAAGAAGTTGAAAAGATGGGAAAGCGGTCAAAAGAACAAAGAGGAGGCGCCTCAGACGGCAAAGGGAATGGAAGGTCAGGTGGGTCCCCATGATATAGGCTGGGCCGTTAATGAAGTGCGGCAGGCATATAGGATTCCAACCCAGAAGGAGAAAGGAAAGGACGGAGAAGGTACAGACGCACACTCGGAGGAGGTGTCTGATGTGGAGATGCACATTGTAATGGAGCAACTATTTCAAGAAACGTCGGCATCCATATCTCAAGGTATTCCTAGTCCCCACAGTTCAAGTAGCTCTAGTCCCAACCTTCCCCTGGTGCTCTACAAGGCCATAAGTGAAATTTTTGTTAAGTTACATGAATTAAGTAGGTTGCACAATACTCAGTCTCCAATTGTAACACACGCTAGTACTAGGATTGCTAGTGGCAAAATCTCACAACCAAGATCCAACGGCTTCATTTTAGTAACACCTATTCAAGTGAACATGGCGGGATCACTCACCCGGTATCCAGAATTCTCTGGGAAGGGGAACGACGACGTCGAACAACACTGGTACCTTTGCGAGGCCATATGGAGGGCGCAACAGGCACCAGATGTTGGGAAGTTGATAGAATTTCAGACCACCCTTAGGGAGAGAGCCCTACACTGGTTTATGAAATGGTCGGAAGCTCACCCAAATCCACCAATGGTAGATGTAAAGAGGGATTTCATTAAGGAATTCAAACTGCCTTAGACAGACCAACAGGGCCTGTCAGAGATGTGGGAAATCAAGCAACGAGAATGAGAAACTGCTTGGGATTTTATGCAGAGATTCAAGGACGCAATTGGAAAACTCAGCTATCCAATTGATCCAAACCATCAGAGGGATTGGTTCATTAAAGCTCTACTACCTTTGACACAAACTACGTTGACTCAACAAAGGATCGACACGTTGTAGGACGCACTAGAGTAGGAAATGAATATAGAAGCTATGGCGGGTTACCCGCAAGAATTTAAAGGAGGAGTAGCGGTACAAGACCCCTCTATAATGGGTCTGCAGCATCAAATAGCCAGTCTAACAGAAAAACTCAAGGAAATGAAACTAATGTGATCGACAAGACCGAATGTATGGTGCACGCATTGTCTCATGGAGGGACATGTGGCAACCGAATGTCCCCTGTTGCGGGGCCAAAATGTGGGGACATCGGCCGCAGGGGCACAGGGGGCGCCACCACTAGGAGGGGTTGCGCAAATAAACACCCAAGGGATATATCCAATGCAACAGCAATACACAGGGTTCCCCGCACCACAAAGTCCAGCCACCAATCAGTACCGTGAAATATGCAAAAATATGGGCCATCAACCTCGCCTGTGTCCGATCTTACAGAAATATTCCAATGTTCCAAATAATATATACTGTGAGTTCTGTGCCTCAACAACACACGGGACAGAGCAGTGCCGAGCACTAGATGCACTGGCAGAGCGGCTGGACTGGCCTTTATACAGAGTAAACGAAGCTCCCCGAGGAAGCGGAGCAGGCATTTGGGGAGGCCAAGTAGGAGGTAGAGGTCTAGTAAGATGCTATAACTGCGACCAGGAAGGACATGTAGCTAGAGAATGTCCACTCCCTAGAAGACCCTAGTGTTCTCAGTGCCGGGTTAACACACACGCAACAAAATATTGCCCGAAGCTTATAAAAAGATGGGAGGAAAGAGCTAGACAAAGGGGGACAAATCTAGTAAATGCAAAACCCAGGCTAATGGGAACTCAGACAAAGAAAAACGTGGCCATAGTAACACGAGGAGGCAAAAGAACGGGGGAAGATGCGTGTACTATGGACCCAATAAAATTGATCAGGCTAGCATCGCCAAAGCTCCTGACCAAACTAGAACGACAGAAACAATTTTTTCAGGAAGCAGCAGAAACGTTTGCCCAATTGGGGGGAAACAAAGGAATTGAGTTACAGAAAACTCAGGAAGACAGTGAAACCCAAATTAATTCTGAAGCTTTGATCCAGGAGTGGTTCCATCTCTTCCTAAAAATTGTTAACAATGCACCAATGTTAGAACGGCTAAAGCAGAACCTGGAAGGGGCGCTGAAGAAGAACACTGGAGCAAAAGAATCAGCAGAAGCGGACCAAAAGTATGTACAGAGAATTAAGAGAAAAAAATGAAGGACAGGAAAGGAATTTCGAGTGAACACACAAGTTGCGGGGTTCCAGATTAAAGACACCATGCTTGATTTGGGATCTGATGTCAACATCCTACCAAGGAAAACTTGGGAGGCATTGGGGAAACCAAGTTTGACATATTCCCCGATTCAACTTCGGATGGCGAACCAGTACTGCATTGTTCCCATCGGCCGACTGGAGGAGGTTGAAGTTGACATTGCGGGAGTAAAGACATTTACGAACTTTGAAATCATCAACATCATGGGGGACAAAGATCCGTACACTGCACTGTTGGGAATTGACTGGGCCTTTGAAAATTATGCAGTGATCGACTTGAAGAAATAATTGATGATCTTCGAGGACGGGGAAATCAGATTCACTCAGCCACTCGACCCCTACCAAGGACCGAGATATACAAAGACTATGGATAACATAGAAGATGCTCAGCTTCTGGACCATCTCTATTAGATGAACGCAGGAAAAAGAAAAGATTACATTAACTTGACAGCAGAAGGCTTAGTGAGCTAGAGAAGCATCCAAAGCTCAGAATTGGGATTAGAAATAGCTTGGGATGATTGGAAACAAGGAGGGTATGAAACAAATATGAGGAGATGCGCTAATATTACAAGAGTCAATTGGATCAGGGTCGAGATGCAGGAATACCCAATCTTATTGGATATGAAGGTTGTAAGTCTTTTCATAGCCAAGATAGAAACTACGGTACCGAAAGGTCACAGAGTACCATTGATGGACATGGAATTACAATCCACATCCAAAATATGGTGGAGTAACCATCGCAACTCATTGACGCGATGGGACGAAGTTGCGGTAACATTAAAAGCTAGATTTAAGGAAGAGGAAGGCCCTGAAAGTAAGGACAAGTACCAAGGGGATTCAGACCCCAGAAACCATCTGGAGAAATGTAAAGCCCAATGGAGGACTGATGGATATCCTGAAGAAATGTGGGTCCATCGGTTTATCCACTCCCTGGATGTAATTCCAAAGGCCTGATACTTGACGGAAGAAAAAAGAAGAGGGACCAACAAATGGCAGGAAGATGCGGACAAATTCACATAGTGTTTCTCGTTTGAAGGAAAGACAAAGCCGATTACACAGGCGTTGCGGGAAATCAAGAAGGTACCGTTCTTCCCAAATATCCAACAGACAGACGAGCAGTCGTTTCAATACCAGGGTATCCAACAAAAGGTGGCATGTCAAAAAATTAATAGTGAGATGGACAATGAAAATCTAGAGGATCTCAGGCACCTATATTTTGAAGAAACAGAAGGGGAGAGAGACATCAAAGAAGAACCAACGACAGAAGGGATCCATCTGTTACCTCTGAGAACCAAGAAAGTAAATATTGGAACAGAAGACAAGCCTAAAATGGCGACAATTGGAGACTACTAGGATGAACAAACAACTAAGGAAATATTCAGTCTACTTAAGGAATATGAGGACTTGTTTCCTTCATCAGTAGCGGATCTAAAGTGCATAAAAGGGGAGATGGGGGAAATGCGGATAATACTAAAGCCCGAGGCAAGGCCTGTGAAACATAGACCATATCATCTGAACCCAAGAGTAAAGGAAAAGGTGAAAGCAGAGATCGAAAAGATGTTGAAAGCCGGATTAATATTCCCAGTAGAAGAAGCAGAATGGGTAAGTCCCATAGTTATACAGAGAAAAAGGAGAAATCAAAGATACGAGTCTGTGTAGATTACATAAGCTTAAACAATGCTTGTATCCATGATCCGTTTCCTACTCTGTTCAGTGACGAAGTCCTCGACAATGTCGCGGGGAACGAGGCATACTCATTCACCGATGGGTTCTCAGGATAACATCAGGTAAGAATAGTGGAGGAAGACAAGAGAAAGACAACATTCACCACCGAATGGGGCTCCTTCGCGTACAATGTGATGCCATTCGGATTAAAGAATGCACCTGCAGTTTTCTCTCACATTGTGATAGCTGCATTCCAGGAATACATCCACAAGTTCTTAGAAGTCTATATGGATGAATGGACTGTTTATATCCTACTAAAAGATCATGCAAGCCTGTTGAGGGTAATGTTTGATAGATGTCGAAAATTGCAGATCTCGTTGAACCTGAAGAATTGTATATTTGCCGTACTGTTTGGAACACTACTAGGGCATGTGGTATGTAATCAAGGTGTCTGTGTAGACCCGACCAAAGTAGCAGTAATTGTCAGTATGGAGGTGCCGGAAACGGTAAAACAACTAAGGTCATTGCTGGGCCACATAGGTTACTATCGGCAGTTCATTCGCTACTACGCCAAGATAACAACACCATTAGAAAAGCTATTAAAGAAGTCGGAATAGTTCCAGTGGACGGACAGCTGCAGAATAGTTTTGGACACCCTAAAGGAAAAGCTGGCGAGTGCGCCAATCCTATTCCACCCAGACTGGGACAAACATTTTCATGTACACATTGATGCGTCCGGCATTGCGCTCAGAGTGGTCTTGGATCAACTTGGAGACACTTCTGTCGATCATCCGGTATATTTTGCCAGTCGCAAGTTGTCAACAACAGAACGGAACTACACAACAACAGAGCAGAAGACATTGGCAATGGTGTACTCTCTTCAGAAATTCTGCCACTACCTGTTGGGAGGTAAGTTCAATTTTTTCACAGATCACTCAACATTGAAATACTTAGTCAACAAGCCAATCTTAGAAGGCAGAATCTGCAGATGGCTCCTACTTTTGTAGGAGTTCACCTTTGAAGTAATTGTAAAGCCCGAAAGACTCAACGTAGGTCCTGATCACCTATCCCGACTAGAGAATGGAGAAAATGGAGGATCTCTAGATGATCAGTTGCTAGATGCTGATCTTTTCAGAGTAGAAGCCATCCCAGACTACCTGAATGAGATAGCAGCCTACCTCATGACAGGACAGTGTCCACAAGAATATACTTTGACACAGAAGAGGCACCTGGTAGTTCGAGCCATGGAGTATCAGCTGATAGCGGGACATCTATACAAGATGGGGCTAGACCACGTTCTTCGAAGATGTGTCCTGGACCACGAAAGGGAAGCTGTATTATGGGAAAGCCACAGTGGTGTTGCGGGAGGGCACATAGGAGCTAAACCGATGGCACGCAAGGTACTACAAGAAGGCTTATGGTGGCCAACAGTGCACAAGGACAGCAAAGCATTTGTTCAGAAATGTGACGTTTGTCAGCAGACAGGATGACCATCCCACAGAGATGAGATTCCGCTTCATCCGATAAAAGTACTGCAGCCATTCGAAAAGTGGGAAATCGATTTTGTAGGACCAATTGCACCGGCTGCGAGATACTCAAAGGCAAGGTACATAATAACGACGACCAACTACCTGACGCGCTGGGTAGAAGCAGTGCCAATGAGGAATTGCACGGCAGAGACTGCTGCTAGGTACATATTTGAAAATATAATCAGCTGATTTGGATGCCCAAAAAGCTTGACCAGTGACCAGGGTACCCACTTCAGCAATGAAACCATTAAGTCCCTCCTAGAGAGCTTCATGATACAACACGATAAAAGTAGTCCATATCATCCACAAGCAAATGGCATAGTGGAAGCATTCAACAAGATACTAGAGAAGCGCCTAACGAAGATATGCAACGTGCAGCGCGATGACTGTGATGAACGGATACCAGCAACACTGTGGGCATACCGAAAAATGGTAAAACGATTAAACAACCAGATGCCATTCCAGCTAATTTACAGAAGAGAAGCGATATTCCCAGCGGAATTCATCGTACCAAGCCTTCTAATCGCAACAACCCTACAACTATCTGAAGAAGAATCCCTGAAGGAGCGATTGCAGGAGCTGCAAGAACTTGAAGAAGAATGATTTCTTGCAGAATTTCATCAAACGGTACAGAAGGAGAGACATAAAGCTTGGCACGACCGACATATTAAGCATAAGACTTTTCAGGTCGGGGAGAAATTTCTACTCTATGACAGTAAATACCAGAAGTTCTTAGGGAAACTACAGATGCATTGGCTAGGACCATTTCATGTCATAGACATTAAAGAGACAGGAGCAGTTCGGTTGGCACAACTAAACGGCCAAGTTCTACAGGGATGGGTCAACGACGCACGCCTGAAGCCCTACCATGAGTAAGTTTACCATTTCAATTCCAATAAATCTCACAACCGAGAGGAGTCAGTAGGGTAGGTTAGAGTCAATAACTCTCTTGCACTCGAGATGAGCAGATAGGATTCAGCATAATAAAACAAATACAGTTGAGTTGCAGGGACCGCAACGCAACCAATAGTGGTCGGGGAAGGGTAATGTCCAGCGTGTCATCCACGTCAGACAGAAAAGCGTGTTGAACATCAGCCCATCATCATTAAGCCTAGTACCAGTGTCAGTCTGTAGGATTACCAAGATTTGGAAATAATTGCCATAATTAGCATCACCCATACTATAATAAATTTTCCATAATTAGACATAACCACCAGCCGTCGCGTCTGCCCAAATCCGAAAACCATAGTTAGCAATGTCAAAACCCACCTCAGCAGCTAACTAATCACACGATTGTAGCTGTGGGAGAAGCCAGGGAAAAATTAATTAGTTATGGGGTCTCATCAACCTCACCCGTGCCAGTTACTTACATAACCCGCATGCAGAGAAGAGCAAGAATGTTGGAAAAATCCAAGTTAGAGTTAGAAACCTCCAAAAGAGCAAGGGAAGCTGAACCAGAACCAGAACAGAGAAGGCGTCCGGAAGAAGAAATTCAAGAGAAAAGAGGGAGAACTATTCTTTAGGTATACCAGCGACGAGAAATAATGACAAGAGTAAGCCCAGTGGTCGTGGAACAGGAGCTGGACAAAAAAATTCAGAAAATGGAGTCCCTTGTGGGAAAATATGATAGGACGACCCTGATCGACATAGATTCTTTTAAGTTTCCTACACTAAAAAGACAGGTGTACATCGAGAATTATGCGACAGAAGCAGGGCGGGCAGCAGCAAGAGTCCTGCCTGAGTTCAGAGGTATCCAACAGTCCACTATAATGAATTTAATGAACTTACCAGTGTTTAGGATCATAGGCACTGCGATGCAGTGCACAAAATTTCTGTTAAGCAAGATTCAGAACGGCTCTCTGTGGCTGGGAAAGGAAAATCCAATTCTTGCCGAAGACATCCATAGATTGGCTGGACTGTCGCAGGAAGGAAGAGACATGTCATCAGCGTTCCAAACTGTGGCACACGAAGAGGAGGAAAGGGGGCAAAGATTGAGTTGATTAATAGACCGGAGGTCAAGTTTTCTTGCTACCTAATTACTAGCAAGACAATGAGGCACTATACAAAAGGGGAGTGCACATTAGATACAATTTCAGTTGCGGAGCATTGTGTCCAAGGGACAAGGCTCAATTGGTGCTCTTTCCTGCGAAAAGAATTGTTTGAAGCTTGCGAGGACAATTACAAGAGAGAAATCGGGTTTATCTATGGATATTTGATCATGGCGCTGGCCATGTGGAAGTGGACCTTCCCCAACATCAGGATACCAGTGGAGATAGCAGAAGACCAATCGATGGCTATGAAGTTTGTGCCGTGGAAAGTGTCTAGAGACCCAAGCACCATGGAAGTGAATTCAAAAGCCTTCAGAGTTTGGTATGGTCAAATGGTTGAAGTCGTAATGAGTTAACAAAGGATTCCAAGAAGTCTACTAGATGGATATAGTGAGCAGGTCTGGTTCGGAGTCACACATAAACATACTTTTCTCAGGCCTACATGTGTACCATAAACAATGTTCCAGATGAGGCCTTTGAAATTCCAGATTGATGAAGCAGCCTTCCACACGGAGGTCTGTTCATGGCTAGGAGTGGCGATGGAGATCAGGGATGGAGTGTACACGTACTTCTTTGATGGGATGCTGCTAAACATGCTATCAGGAGAAAAATCGGAGGAAGCAGCAACAAGGATGTCAAACCTACAGCTCTTCCCGATTATTCAACAGCTGAACACCAAGGTAAAAAGCTTTAACAGAGTAGTTCAAGTCCTAGCAAGTGATGCTACTACATTTCCAACATTTTCAGAATTTCAGGCATCCCAGCCTAATCCATATTTCAACACAACCTCCATATTTACGCCCATACCCAATGTTTTGTTTGATTCCCCTCCCCTAGTAACTACAATGCTGGCTGGAAAGATTAAAGCTGCGAAACCAGCGGCGGCATCGAAGGCAAAAAGGGCCAAGGTTGCAGAATCTAGCCTGGTGGTCGACGTCACCGAGGAGGATCCACCTCAGCAGTTGAGTGTAGGGGTACCAATCTGAGAGGAGATGACAATTGAGCCCGAAGAGGCCAGAGGAGTACCACCCCACAATCCCATATCTCCCCTTGATTTCTTAAACATCCGCATATCGCCACCCCACACCCACCAACTACCACCCACCACCTCATCCATCTCCTGGGAACCCCACAACTCTACCCCATCCACTTCATCAACCACCATGTCCAATCCAGTCGTTAGAAGCATAAACAATGGGGACCATAGAATGGAGGTTAACTCGGGTATAGAAGTGGTACCCCCAGTTAACCCAACCATGATCCCCCAAACTACTTTTACCAACCAAATTAATCAGTTAGAGAAATCGATAGAAGAAGCCGCTGGGTCACTCCCCGAGCAAACTCTGCCCCACACAACTGACCTAGCAGGTCCACAAGGGCAACAAAATCTACAGATGCCGGACTCCAGCAATCGGCTACAGCACAAAACACCACCACAATCACCTCAGGACTAGTTAGCGAGATCTATTGCCAGCGGATAACCACTTCGTGCACGAGTGCCAGATCAGGGTACCTCTGGTGCCGAAAGCATGGAGACCTAGGGGACAGCTCAACTGTACCATTTCATTCAGAGAGAAGCACAACAAGCCGAGAGGCTCCACTCGGAGCTTCAGCAGAAATGCGAGCAGCAGCAACAAAAGATAAGCACGCTTACTAAACAACATGAATAGCTGACGACGGAAAGGGATCAGTTACAGGAATAGCTGGAGATAGTAACTAGAGTATTCAGGGAAGTGTGGCCTACAGTAACGACCAGCAGTAGCCAAATACTAGAAGAAATGCAGGAGACTAATGTAGTCAAGTGGGAAATCCACCTCAGGGTGGCGTATTCAAAACTCCGGCAGGAGAATGTGGAACTCAAGGCGGCAATGGCAGCTCGACCTGCTTTACCCTACCCAGCGGTTGTGTACTCGGCACAGATATCAATAAGGCATGGCCAAGTAACGAAAATGTAGGAAGTTTTGAGTACTGCAGCAAGAGAAGCAGACGACCTACTGAAGGGTCTGCAAGAATGCTCGACAACCCTTACTATGAAGGCACAACCGGTCTCGCTACAACTTCAACAGATATCCAAGGAAATCCAAGAAGCAACGGACCCATCGGGACTGGACCAAATATATGCCTAGGCAGATGTGTTAGAGGTCCAGATACAACAAATAGATGAGACTTCAACGACGGCCAAGCAAGCCATCTAGGAGCTTCGGCAGCCTGTAAAACTCAGTGCATAGACAATGCAGCAATTGGCCTCTAAGGCCAACACTCAAATCAACACTGTGTTTGGTGCCCTGCCGCTGAATGTAGGGGAAGAAGTTGTCACAAAAATCACGGCCGAAACTGAAGAACTAATGCAAGGGTGGCAGCAGGCCATGGCAACCTTCCAAGAGCTCAAGGCATCAACGCTAAACAAGGTCCCAAAGTTGGGCCCTTGTTTGGACAACCAGGAGAAGGAAGGCAGGCAGAGTAGGGCGCAGGGCCGAGCGGACCCATGGAAGTAGAGACAGTGCAGATCAATTGACTTGGGGTGAGTCAATAGGATGTGGTTGGGGCCTATTGGGGCCCTTGTTTTGAAATTCAACAGATTTTTAGTTGCGATGAGTACGTGGCATAACGCAACCTCGGTAGGCAGAAAGATGTCAAGGTTGCGAAGGAGCAAATGACAGGTGTCGCGCCTGTTGCGGGAGCAAGCACAGATGGCGGAAGAGCGCGGAAGGAAATGAGCAGTGGAACTCCTGATGAACAGAAAGAAACAGAAGACAACTGAGCGAGAAGAAAGGAGGAATTGTCAGTCGCGCTGGCAGCAGAAAAAATAAGCAACCAGCCAGTGGATAGGAAGGTTGTTGCAGACGGGAATAGGCAACAGGGAGCCACATGAGAGCTCCGTCTGGGTTGTACTGTTCCCCATTCCTCTGTGTTTCTTCAATTATCTCTCTGTCCAATAGGACTTATTGTATTCTGTTCTATGCATGCTCACTCAGTTGAGCCTTGTAATAGGTTGCCTCTTTTAGCCGAAGCTTAATATAATCAGAAGTGTTGTTTCGAGTATCTGTTATGCGTTTTGAATGAATGGTTTTGCAAGCACTTTTCAAATTTTATTTATTGCAAGTCTGAATGCATTTTTGAGAGATATATGTTGTGGAACAATGTATTACGGCTGTGTTAGACTCTCAACGTAACTTTGATTCAACCTTATCAATGTTGTTGTTGTTGGGATACCGATTGACTCCTTACCAGAGTAAGGTCGCGGCACGCCTTGGGTGAGACTCTCAGCTCTTCGAAGCTAGGTGCAAATGCCAGCGTGAACCTATACTACGACGAAAAACCTTGTTGGCCCTTAATCTGAACCTGGGTCTTCTCTGCGAGACCTGTTCTCTCGCCAACACTTAGTGTCTCTGGATTGTAGGTATCTGGGTGGGTGTTTAAAAGTTATTCACTTCTGGTTTTTCCGTCAATATCTTTGCCACCCTAGTTTTTCCGGTGGGTATTATCTTTCCGGTTGTCCCCATTTGTCACCCCGGATGGATAGTAGGTGATGTCAGGTACATTCTGAATAGTAATTACTTTGGATGAGACGTGGGTGGTGGGCTGAGTATCTTGAGGCGTTCATATGCTAACTTATGGTATCTAGGATGTGAATGTGGGGGTATGGTGGCTTCTCTTTATGGTAGGAGTATAAATATATGACCATTATCTGATCATCCCATTTTCGGTCATCGGGAGGTTGTAGCTAACGTTATTGAAGAAAGGTCTTTTATGTAAAGGTGTATCTGATCGATGGTGACTGCTTTCTAAAAAACTGACATTCCGAATTGGGAAGTGGGCTTCTATTTATGGTGGGTTGGAAAATTCTCCTAGGGCAGGATAGTGTGGAAATTTTTGGTGTGCTGGAAAATTAAACTGGTGGTTGGGGCATTTACTTCCCAAGTGCATTTTTCTAAAGTGGCTTGCCCTTGGGATATATGCAGTATGGTGGAGGTTTATGATATATTGTCATCTGACACATCGGGCCAAGAAGCCCTTATTGTAGCTACGCTGGCAGTGGAAAGGGCCTGCATGGATGAGGTGGACAGGAGGACGGGGGCAGTCAGGATGACTAATCTTGGATCGAAGGGGATGTTTCGGATTCGACGGAATTTACTAAAAATGTTGCACATGGTGGGCGCAGGGATCTGCGGCATTTCAGAAGCCCAAGTTGCCACAAGCCCGCTCTTGAAATCAAACAAGTCATACTGGAATATGAACACCTGTGGGGTTGTGTAGCTAGTCTATAGAAGCGGGCACTGATCGGGCATTGGCTATTTTCCGAAATTTCGAAGGCATATATGGTGGATTGGGTTAAGTTTACATGGAGCCCCATTCTTGGATACAATCCAAAGGTTAGTATGATGATTAATTCTTGGTTTAGTATCCATTTTGCATGAAGATGACTATGCCAAGATCCTAAGGGGGACGTGGGTGGGGGGTAGGATTTTTATGCAGTTGCTGCCTTGGTATTTAGGATTGAATTTGGTGCTAGAAACCCCAATAAACAGACTTGTATGGGTCAAGCTACTTGGAATTCCTTTGGAATTCTGGACGCTCAAGGCTTTGACAACTATTGGGGACTTTGTTGGGAAAATGAAGCATGTAGATCCAAGGATCTTGGGCACATTTGATAAACGAATTGCCTGGTTACTTGTGGAGGTAAATTTTACAGGTGGTCTTCCTGGTGATGTTGACCTCATATGGGGGCAACAAAGACATAGAAAATGGGTGGAATTTTTGGGGGTGCCTTTTCGGAGCTTGATTTTTCACTAGACAGGTCACCTTATGGGTCTCTATCCCCAACGTCATGGGTATGGGAGGCGGTAGAAAAAATCTGGCTGTGGTTCTTTTAAAGGAAAATCTTCTCTCAGATCACGTGAACACGGTCTATCAGGTAAGTCCTCTTTTCCATCTTTTGACTATGATGTAAAAGATAAGATTGGCCCTGCTATTGATAGGATCCCTCGACCGTCATCCGAGTCTGATATCAATGAGTTTCCAAATAAGGCTTCTAACTTGGTTGAGCATGCTTCCCTACCTCATATGTCATCCATGCCTATTATCGCACCCTCTGTAAATTCGGATAATCCCCCTCCAGATCTGGGCTTGGCAGGGTTGCTGATTGTTTCTCCTTCGATGCCTCCTCTCGAATGGGCATCTTCTTCGGCTTTACATGAGCTCGAGAATGACGTGCCATCCGATTCCCCGCGAAATACTGTGGTGAGTGACATAGAGTCGCTTTTAGGGAACCTGTGCATTGACTTAGTTGCTTTAACTATTTTCGACAAAAAAGCCTCTAACCCTCCTGTGTCCATCTCTTTGATATCCGCATCCAACATCATGGCCCGGAAAAAAAACTAAGTCGGGGTTGTGTCATTTCCGAGAGAGGCTCAAAACAAAATCGCTATTCCAAGATAATCTGGATGATTTTCATGATGTTTCAATCTCTGCTATCGATGACCCACGAGCACTTAGAGTATGCGACCCCGTGCATGTTAGTAAATGAATTCAATCATTTCTCTTAATATAAGGGGACTTGAAGACCCCTCTAAAGTGTGCCGTCTTAGGGATCTATTTAATGAGATTAATTCATCTGTGGCTTTATTTCAAGGGACTTTATGCCCTCGTATGAAGGCCATTGGTATCCTGCTCTCGATTCAGTTAGGGTGACATGTTGTCGTTGTTGATGTTGTTGGTCGAGCAGGTGGGATGTTGGAAATGTGGGATCCAAATGTGGCTTGATTCCGTGCATACATGTTTTTTTGAGGGATTGTCTTATCGGGTTTTATAAGGGGGTTATCAAAGAAAATTCATATCATAAACCTGTATGCATCATGTCATGGCCGATTTTCATTTTGGGATCGTTTTGAAGCTTTGTGGTTATTAGGGGTATCAAATCCTATTTTCATTGGGGACTATAACACCACCTTATTTGTTTATGAGTTATGGGGGCCCAAGGTGCGACCGGATCCATTGGATGATCGCATTGGCAATATTTTCAATGACTGTAATATGGTGGATATTTGTCCTGTTCCATTGGCCCCGACATGGAAAAACCATGGGAAGGGGGAAGAGTACATTGGTAAAAGGCTAGATAGAGCCATGGTGTTTGAAGACCTTTTCTCAGTATTGGGAAATTTCTGATCCCATTTTATTGAAGGAACCTTATCACTTAAGTGGCGAAAGGAAGCTCCGTTGTATGGAATCCCTTTCAAATTTAATCGAATATGGCTTAATGATCCACACTATAACAAAATGGTAATAGATTTTTGGCGGGAGGAGGATCATGGTCAGGAGGTGGTTGGTTGGTGTCGTCTCTCATCCTGGCTTCATGCTTTAAAAATGCGCACGAAGAGGTGGGAAAGTGATAAGAAAGCTAGGCTGAGGGAGGAGTTAAACGCAATCTCTGTGGAAGTCACGAAAGTTTATGCGTAAATGAGGAATGCTCCTCCAAACCAACAACAATATGATTATCTTAAAGTTTTGGAGGTTAGAAGAGTGAAAATCTTGGAAATCTGGGAAGTAACTTGGAAATTGAAGAGTAGGATACAATGGATGAAATAAAGGGATTCAAATACTAAATTCTTCCATAAGGTGGCGAACGATAGGAGGCACAAAAAATCTATCTGGTAGATGGAGTTGACTAATGGGACTATGGTCTATTCTACAGAGGACATACAGGCGGAGGCATAAAAATAATATTCCTCTTTTTATAAGGCTGGCGAGGAGATTGATTACAGAATTCAATTCTGGGTCTTGGACCACATGCTGGTCATGTTCAATATGGATGCAAATCAGATCCTGGGGAAGGAGATCATAAAAGAAGAGATTGAAGTAGTCTTAAAGTCTTTTGCCCAGGACAAGAGTCCTGGGCTAGATGGGTGGCCTACTGAGTTTTATATACACTTCTATGAAATTCTGGTAGATGATATACTATTATCGACTGAGAAGATAACGTGGAATGGATAAGTTCTAGGGGACATGAACTCAACTTTAATGGCACTTATTCCAAATTCATCTAATCCAATGGGGTTTCCTAACTATAGGTCAATTGCACTGTGTAACACCATTCATAAGACAACATCGAAAATAATTGCTAATCGGCTTAAGGGGTTCCTGTCTAATAATATCTCGGTGGAGCAACATGGTTTTCTGAAGGGCAGGTCTATCCACGATGTTGTGATCACTGCACAAGAAGTAATACACTCTATTCATTCAAGTATATTGGAGGCATTGATTATGAAGGTGGATCTCTTTAAGGCATATGATTGTGTTGACTGGTCTTTCATTAGACTGGTGCTATTAAAGGTTGGGATATATATGCAAAACATTAGGTGGATTATGGCATGTATCTCATCTGTCAGCTTTGTTGTTCTTATCAATGGAAAGCCATCAAAATTATTTAAGGCTGAGAGGGGCATTCGCCAAGACTGTGCGTTATCTTCACTCATATTTATTCTTATCATGGATGTTTTTAGCAAGATCCTCCACCAGGCTACACGGATGGTTTCTTCATGGGTTTAACTTTTTCTCCCACTATTTGTATAACACACTCACTTTTTGTCGATGACTTATTGGTGTTTGGCAGTATTTTACGAAACCAATGGTTCTACCTTCACTACCTTCTAAACCAATTTGGCGCTGCTTCGGGGTTACACAGTAATAAAGGGAAATCATTTCTATTACATGGAAGTGGGGATATAAATGAGATTAATTTTATAGCATAATTCATGGTGGTCCAGACTAAGTCATTGATGGATTGGTTTACTTATTTGGGTTTCAAGCTGAAGCCATGTGGCTACAAGTCGGCGGACTGGAGGTGGCTGGTCGACAAGTTTAAAGGTATAATTCAACGATGGAGTCACAGATGGATGCCATTAGGGGGCATGTATGTGATTATTTAAGCTGTTCTTATTCAGTTTATGGTCTATTGGGGGCACCTCTTTTATTTTCCTGAGCAAATTGCTGGATGCATAAATGCTATAATTTCCAACTTTCTATGGTCGGGTGCCTCTAGTAATAGGAAGTTTCATTTATGTAAGTTGAGAATGGTATCGACTCTAAAGGATTTTAGGGGTTGGGTCTTCTGGATGTCATAACTTTTACAAATTCCATTTTGGCTAAATCATTGTGGAGAGCCATTAATTTTGGTGGCATGTGGTCAAACATTATCCATTTTAAATATGTTGAAGGGGACCTTCCGTTACTGATCTATAGGGGGATGAATATTGGTTCGAAGAGAGGATTGGAAATCTAGAAAAGTTTCAAGAAAGTCATTTCGGTGTTGGGCATGTGTTTGTTATGGAGATTCGGGAATGGGCAGTCCATCCTTTTATGGGTAGATAGAATACTGGGGATTGATAGGGAATTCCATATGGATGCTGGGATTATTCATAGATTGGCTCATAGAGGGATTTTTTATTTATATCAATTGATATCATGTTGGAGTTAGGGTAATCCGATCTAGAAATCGAGGGAGCAGTTGGGGCTGCCCTAAAGGGACTCTCAAAATTGGAAGAGTTTTACAGATTGCCTCTAGGATGGGGGTTTGTGTCTCCACCAGGATGGGGAAAAAGTGGTTTGGGATGGTATTTCGAAAGATGGTGGTTTGGCAGTGAAGGATATCTACTCATTTGCAATTTCTTACCGTATAGTTGGGCGGTGGTCTCTCCTTTCAGAAGATATTGGTGGTGGAAGCTGCCCATGAAGATATTATTGTTTGGGTGGTTGACTTGGAAAGGGAGGATCTTAACATGGGATAGGCTAAATATATTTGGCATCCTCAGTCCTGGGCGATGCCCCCTCTGCCATATTCATGAGGAATCAATCCTACACTTATTTCTGTTTGGTGAGATTACAAGGAAGTTATGGATGTTATTCTCTCCTTATATTATTGGCCTGGATTGGCTACCAGAGGATTTTACCAACACTTTCGAGAGATGGGGTGCCTCAAATGGTCTTTATAAAGCACTCCCTTTTTATTTGTTTTGGGAGTTATGGCTTGCTCAGAATCGCCTCATTTTTTAGGGAAAGCCCATTATCCTACCTAGAATTCATGGGGTTATCATGGTGTGGATTTTGGGTCAAGACCAGCACAATGTTATCACAAAAAATCTTTCTCATCATACTCCTTCTCATCCTATCAACCTACTTGTGGTTTACTTTGATGGAGCTCTGTCGGAAGGGGTATATGGTTATGGTGCATGGATCAAGATGGATAGTTCTGATGACTATTAGATGTTCTGGAATGGTGGGTCGGGTACAAACAATAAGGTAGAGCTCCTTTCCTTGTGGAGTGGTCTGTGGGTGGCTCATAATCTTGGTCTACAATCCATTCATATATATGGGGATTCTAAAGTAGTTATTGATGGCATTAGTGGTATAGCTTCTTTCCAGCCATGAGGACTACATGGTTGGATTGACCGTGTAAGGGGACTGCTATCCAAGTTAAATAATCCTCCTCTCTCACATACATATCAAGAGAATAACACGTGAGAAGATCAACTTTATAATAGGGGTTTGAATGTTTCTCTGGGTTGTCTATACTTTTTTCATTACAGGGGGAAGCAGGTGATCGAGCATCGTGAAATTCCCATACCATGACATTATTATTATTGGGATTGGCATCATGTCTTCTTTTCAGTTCAGGTTTTTCCCATTTTTGTCTATATTAATGTATCAAAGAAGAACATTTGGGCACAATCATGTGGCCTTTCCATATACAGTATTGGTGCCTTGGATGTTATTTGTCCGTTATCGACTACAAGCGAGCCTGCTTAACTCTGCTACAACAGATCCATTAGGTCCGATTCCGTGAACATACCATAAATGTTTTTTGGGACTCTCTGATATTATCTTCTCTTACCATCAGCAAGCGAGCCTGTATATATGCGAGGCTACTAAATCTATGATCCTTTATGTCTCTTTAATTTCCGTGGTGGATCGGGCTCAATGCAATGTTGAAGTGAATCTGGCTCGATTTAATGTTTTCGTTTTTACTAGTTATACTGTTTTAGTTAATATGTACTTGTGGGTCCTTTTTGATATGGTGTTATGGCACATGGGTTGGATTATTCCACTCATGGATTATTTATGGCATCTTCTTTACGTAGCTCATGGGGAATGATAATTTATGAGATATATGTTATGCACCCAATTTTTGTGGTGAGCTTTATCTTGTTTATATGCATGATCCAGTTTTGAGTATTTATATACCGGATCTATGTACCAAGAATGATGTAACTTTTTATTCATATAATATAAGCATGAGTTCTTTTCTTTTTGAAAAAGAAGGAAAAATTGAACATTTTCATTAAAGATTTTTTTTGCATTTTCTTATATCTTGTTAATTTTTTGTTGAAAAAATATTACCTATGAGATGTCATCGGTCAAGACCAACATCATACCTTGCATTTCAGCAAAAAAACATAGCAGATAAAGAAAATGACTACTCCATAGGGAAGATTTACCGAACCAACTAACATTACCACGAATATATCAACATAAACAGGGTAGAAAATGATCGCCCAACTACCCAAAGAGAGGATTGCTCCCAAACGAGGAAAAAATAGAAGAAAAAAGGGCCAAAAAGGGAGACATAGTCGTCCCCTGTGCACACCATTGGAGGTCCCAAAAGAAACCTAGTAGGGATCGAGCAAAGAAAAAAACAAAGCAATGAGGCCCAGTAGATACCGAGAATGCTTAGACAATTACAAAAGAGCCATGGCTATATTAATTCTTTTTATAATTAATAATAATAATAAAGAAATTATATATATATATATATATATATATATATATATATATATATATATATATATATATATATATATGACTAAGTCTTTTGATGCTTATTCAAGTTTACTAGCTATTTAATTTATATGGCTACACTATCACTAATCATAGTCATGTTTGGAGGAAAGATTCACTTTTATGAAAATGATATGAGAGGTTGTATTGTCTTTAATTTTAACATCATGGCTTATATAATACCTTCAGACTCGCTATATTTGTTCATGATTAGCTATTGATATTGCAACCCTAATCTACATAACCATTTAAGATAACAAGAGGGACAAGAGTCCCAAGGAGGAGTTTGTTCTTATCCGGTAGCTAAAAGTTTGATGATTTACAACTATTTTCAAGTTCATGATAAGATTTCCACCTTACATTTTCCATTTTAACAACGCAATTAATTTTTTGATGAAGATGGATTTTGAGATATTTATATGAAGTCACTTCCTCCTAGATAATTTTTTCATGCCTAAATATTATTTTAGTTTTAATAGTCATACTTGTACTAGAGCAAGAATCCATGAGGATTTTTAGCCCTTTTTAAGATCATAGGGACTCCTCACCATTAGATCAATATTATCGGTGTAAAAAAGAAGGATGATGACTATACAAAAGGGTATTGGACTAACATAACTTTTCCTTTCAAGCAATCCTCCAACTTGACAAAATATATGCCAAATAAAGTAGGGTACAAAGAATAATCTTAATTCTTATATTATAATTACTTTCTTTAGACTAGTTTTTATTCTTCCTAAACTTGACAATAACATTCCCTTACCACCTTACCACAATAAATTTCAACTCAAAAAAAAAATCAAATATATATATTTTTTAAAGGAACGGGTAGAAATTTTCATTAATAAAATTGGAAACAGGCAAGGTCCCTTACATACATGGAGCTCTTAGGCTCAAAATTGATCAACAGATTAACTAGAAGAGAGACCCTATTGCTACCTATATGATTCACATACATACTTATTACATATTTTGTATTGTAAACCTTCGAGAAAACTCCAAAATATACTACTGCTTGACAAAATATAGAATTTCAAAGATGAAACCTCCCATGACGATTAGGTGGAAATTACGATTCAAAGTGGAAATTTTGAGGATTTGGCAGTGATTCAAACATTACGACGCCACTTTCCTCCATCTCCATCACTGCCAAATCCTGCTTGACTCCAAGAGAAATTGTACTAAACCTGCTTTCAACTGAATGCAAATTAAATAACCAGGAGAACGACCAAGGTTCACATATCCACCTGTCATGGTATATGGCCACCTTCCTGTCTCGATCCCACATGTTCATTAACTTCCAACCATCATTCCCTTCTCCCAAAGTTCTCCGCTGTGTCCTTTGCATGTTGCCCACCTTAAATGCCCGCACAATATGCAAAGTTCTCGTACCAAGATGTACTCCCTGGAGATTGTGTTTTTTAACTTCATTATGGGACATGACATATATATGTTTATTGTTAATTATTATGAACCATTGTTCTAACTCTGCTCCGATGTTGGATTGAGCGTTTGCCACATGGTTGTTGGCTCTTTTTACATGAAAATTTTTAAATTTTTAAATTTTCCTTAGTAGGTACATTATCCTTATGAGGATTGGAGAGGATTCAAACTCCATGGGGCCTAGAATTTAGAGAGATTCAAACACTTTTGGATAATTGCCGGCGAATCACCAACAATGACCAAATCCCTGATACCCTTGGAAATGTTGATTTTCAATCCTTGCCAAAAGGAGAGCACTTCAACTTGATTATTTGTGGCTTTGCTGAAGCCTCATGCAAACTTTAATTCAATATTATTTTCGAAGTCTAATAACACCCCTCCCTCTCCAGCCTCTCTGAAAAAAAAAAAACTTTTAATTCATATAACATATTCTAAAAATGATTCTTAACCATTATATTAACAACTTTTCTAAAATCAATAAATAATATAAAACATTGTATTTAAAACCATGTCTATCTATATATGCATGCTACAATTCTCTAAATTTATATATATTCTATAATATACCAAAGTTTAGGTTAAGTGCTTCTTTTTATTTTTGTCAAAAAATCTTTTAACTCTTATAACATATTCCAGTTTACTCTACTCTCATGTCTAAATTTTTTATGTGATAATATAAAATATTTTATTGAAAACCATGTCTATCTATATATGCATGCTACCATGCTCTAAATTATTATATATTTTACTATAATATACCAAATTTTAGGTTAAGTGCTTCTTGTTAGTCCCTGCCCCTTGCGGGCTGCAAGGACTATTGTAATCACATGTGATATTTTCATTAGTATATTCACATGAATCAAACTTTATAAGCTCAATGTAACCCAATGTTTTTAATTTTAGATCCTGGTGCACCTTTTGGTCAACATATGAGCTTCGTACCACCGTTATTGCAGTGGATAAGCAATTTAGAGGTCTTATTAGCTTCATATCAAGGAATTTTTTTATGAAACTTAGGTTAAATGCCAAATGGTATTGAGATTTTAAGTTTCAACCCAATAATACCAACATTGATTTGTCCACATTTTATGTTTACTTTTGAAGAATATATATATATATATATATATATATATATATATATATATATATATATATATATATATATATATATATATATATATATATATATATATATATATATATATATATAATTCTCAAGGTGTGGAAGGTTTACAAAATAAATTGGCATTTGTTTAAACACACACTTTGCATGCAGTTGCAAAGTATTCCACTTGTCTGGTAATATTCCACTTGTCTCTTCAGCTTAGTCGGTTGTCTTCACTTCACTTCCTTTCTCATGGTGAGATCATGTTGAGTCATCTCATGTCTTGCATTCAAATTCCAGTAAATGTGTTTTTCACTGTTCTGCTTCAATCACTCAAGTAAACTCATGCCACTCAAGTAGGTAAAATTATGCCACTCAAATAAGTTGCCACTCAAGTAAGCAAAGAGCTTTAGTCACTCAGAAGCACTAAGGTAAACTCTTGCCACTTAAGTATGTTGGAAATATTGTCATTGATGGCAAAGGAGGCAGCAGAGGCAAAGACAGACAAAAGACAACAGGTCTTTACAAGGAGCATGAGAAGAAGAGAGGGAGAGTTTATTTACAGAGATAGCGCAAAGGGACCTGCATAGAGACCTGCAATTAGCTTCATAGGAGACCTGGAGAGATTTGAAGAGTTGTAACAGGAAGAATCTATTCAAAAATACATGTGTATTGTCTAATCGTATTATATGAGCATTGTCTGGTGAAATTCTGTGAATGGCTTTAAACTTCAATAAGCAATTGGGTTTTAAGAAAGTTACAATACGTTTGGGTAGTTGAACAATATTCTGATTCGAACAGTGATTTGAATTAGTGCCAAATTTGAGGCAGATGGAATGGTTAGTTGACTGTAATTAGAGGGGCAATTTTCTTTTCATTATAACTGTATTGATATATTGGTAAAGAACCCGCGTGGCCTTTGAATGAAAATGGACAATGAATCTCAATGAAGTTGGGTTAGTGAGATGGTGTTTCGACCGCCATTGATAGATAGATGAAGTCGAAAGCGCAAGGGAAGAACCCTTCCTGAATATTTCATGGGGGAATTGAATGTCGAATGAGATTTGATTACAAACTCTGTTAATTGGGATTTTATCTGGGGTCTTATAACCTCTATTCAAAATGATGAATTGAGCCATCGTGGGATGGAATCGATGAGTCTTGAATTATGATGGACTAAGGGTTTATTGAACTCTGTTGAACAAAAATCGTAGAAGGATCGATGGAGCAAGAGTGCAGATCAATGGTAGGAGCCAAGGCCAAGGGTTTTAATCCTACAGAACCTTGAAGCGAACCACTACATTAATAATAGAACAAGATTCGTTCTACAGCTATCTCAGTATTTGACTATCTAAAATCGAGATTGAGAATCGATAGGTCTGATTCATGAGTGGATGAACCAATCAGGAATTGTTGTAAAAGGACTGTCTATGATGATGAAGATGGTTAAAGGCGTAGAGTTGTAATGCCGCGGAACCCCGAGCGATGAAGAAGATGGAGCCACGTGAGATTTGTAGAAAGCATTGACGTGAGATTTGATGAAGAACTTCCAAACAATACAAGAGGTACAGACTGCAACAGTCTTTCAGACCACCATGAAGAAGAAAACCAAGATGATGATGAAACAAGCAAGACAACAGAAGATTCTGAACTGAGCTTTAAATCCCCCTCAAGATATACTCATAAGAACCACCCCGAAGATCAGATCATTGGAGACAAGAGAGCAGGGGTCCAGACAAGAAGGTAGCTAACTGAACAGAAAGAAGAGGTATACATAGCCATGTTATCACAAATAGAGCCAAAGAAATTTGAAGAAGCCAGCAAGGACAAGTCTTGGGTTAATGCTATGAATGAAGAATTGGACCAAATTGAGAAGAACAATACCTGGGAACTAGTTCCTAGACTCGCTGAGAAAAATGTCATAGGCTCAAAATGGATATTCAAAAAAAAATGAATGAGCAAGGACAGGTAATCAAGAATAAAGCTAGACTTGTCTGCAAAGGATATTCACAAATCAAAGGACTTGATTATGATGAAACACTTGCCCCTATAGCCAGAATGGAAGCTATCTGAATGTTTCTGGCCTTTGCATGCTACCAAGACTTCAAGATATATCAAATGGATGTGAAATATGCATTTCTGAATGGAGATCTAGAAGAAGCAGTCTACATGGAACAACCAGAAGGCTTCTCATTAATAGACAAAGATGACTATGTGTGCAGACTAAAGAAGGCTCTATATGGACTAAAACAAGCTCCTCATGCTTGGTACTCACGGCTGGATAAATACTTGCAAAAACAAGGCTTTAAGAAAGGAGTAGACAACAATCTATACATAAAAGCCCATGAAAATGAACTCCTGATTATTGTAGTATATGTTGATGACATTATGTTTGGAAGCAATAGAGATGAGCTAGAAAAATGGTTTGCTAAGGAGATGAAATCAGAGTTTGAAATGTCTATGATTGGAGAGCTCAGTTTCTATTTAGGACTTCAAATTCAGCAAAAGAACATAGGTACATTCATATCACAAGAAAAATACTTAAAAGAAATGTTGAAAAAGTTCAAAATGGAAGACTGCAAACCTGTGTCAACTCCCATGATCACGAGATGCAAGCTATGTGCTGATGATGGATCTGTTGATATAGATCAAAAAGTCTATAGATCCATGATAGGAAGTCTGTTGTACCTGACAGCATCAAGACCAGATATCATGCTAGCACTAGGACTTGTGGCTAGATATCAAGAAGCACCTAAACAAAATCACCTTCTAGCAGTCAAACGAATATTCAGATTGGGCCAGCTGTGTGGATGACAGGAAAAGCACAAGTGGAGGTGCATTCTATCTAGGAGAAATTCTGGTGGCATGGCTAAGAAAGAAACAAACATCTATTTCTCTATCTACAGCAGAAGCAGAATACATAGCAGCAGCAGCATGTTGTACACAAGTCATGTGGATGAAGCAAACCCTCCAAGACATGAAGGTAAGCATTGATGAACCTATCTCAATCAAATGTGATAATACAAGTGTTATAAGTATATCTAAAAATCTTGTGCTTCACTAAAAAACTAAACATATCCCAATCAAGTATCATTTTCTCCGAGAACAAGTGGCTCAGAAGATAGTAAAACTGGAGTATGTACCAACAAAAGAACAGATAACAGATATATTTACCAAACCACTTGCTAGAGAACCATTTGAATATTTGAGAGACATACTAGGGGTAGTATCCGTAGATGCTACTCTCTAATATGAAGATAAAGTATGGGCCAGAGAACAAATGAAAATATCATTCTTCCATTAAAAAGAGCAATATCAAAGAGGATTTTCAAGATCGGGTTCACCAGAGCTTTTGGTAGTAGGAACAAAGATCCGTAGCACTCGCCTCCATTGGGAAGAACACATGGCAAGTTTAGTCACATGTGAGGCTATCTCGATGAGGAAGATTCGTTGGTTTGTTCACCCACATTTAGATCCTGTTGATTCATTGTGATAATCAGAGTTGCATTAAACTCTCGGTTAATCCTGTGTTTCATGATAGATCTAAACATATTGATATCTGGTATCATCATATCAGAGATTGTGTGCAGCGGAAGATCATGTTGCTTCAGTACATTCCCATGGAGGATCAGGATGCAGATATTCTAATGAAGGCGCTCACCAGGAGCAAATTCGAATACCATAGAGGCAGGATCAGGGTGAAGGATAATCCCTATCTTGTTGAGAAGGAGTGTTGAGATTCAACAAGATGATGAGCTTAGTGAAAAGAGTTGCCTTCACTAAGTGGGCCCGCAGGCTATTTTTGGTGCAAGTCTATTTTTAGACTATGTCTATTTTTAGACATGATGATCATATTTCAAAAGTTGCAGGATGCTATTTGTGGATGTTTGATCAAGTTGGAAAAATAGATGAAATTCTGTTTTTAGAATATTGGACGAAGTCTATTTATAGATCGTCAATCTAAAAATAGATGCATGTTGATTATTATTAGCTCTTAATAATAATCAGACTCTAAACAACAACTTATTCTCTTGGAGCACTTCAGTTCAGTGCACAGATGTGGCACAACAACTGAGGGTTTACTGGAGCACTATTCCTGAGGGTTTACTGGAGCTATTGCATGGAGGACTCAGTTAGAACTCAAGTGGCAGAGTTATGACACAGTTGGAAGAAGTAGTTATCGAGTTGTATTCAGAGTAACTCAATTAGACTCAGTTGAGCTAGTTGTATCTAGTCTAACTGATTGATACACTAGTGAGAGTGGAGTGAATTAATTAGTTAATTAATTCACAAATAATAACTCATTAATCAACTGAACAATACATCGGTTAATTACAGTGCATGGCCATTTCAGTACAGACCAGTGGAGAGATAGGTGAAAGGGCAAGATAGACTATCTGTTGTGACTATAGTGATGCATTGATTGCATCCAACACTCAGTGGAGATGCCAATGAGGATTGCGTAGTCAAGGATGGAGTAATTTGAATTCATTCTGAGCTATTCTTCAGCAGAGATTGCGCAGTGGAGGCAGGCTAGCACGTGGCAAAGATCAGTGCATGGATTTGCAAGATTAGGCTTGATTAGTGTATGACGATTATACTGTACTGAGGGCTTGTGATAAGCTTTGTATGTTTGTATGAGATTGTCATATGATCTCCATGTTACATAATATATAGATGGGGTTTTCAGCTTCAGGCTTTCCCGGTTAAAAATTGTGTTATGTGCGATTGAATATTTTTGTTGATGCTTCACATGTGTGTGCAATTAAATTTTCCGCAAAAGATTAACAAGTGGAATAGATTCAGTATCTTGCATAAAGTTAAATAGTGTGAGATTAGGTGGATTTTGGACATATGCATGCTTAGTGCATATAATTTCTACACTTATTCAAAAAAAAGTTAAATTATATGAAAGGAAAATTCATTTTTAATTAGTAGGGTAAAAAATTCGCTAATGTTTACAAGACATAGCACAATGGTTATTGTAAATCAGATGGAAATTTATGCCCTTAAATAGGCTATATTAGAGAAGAATACCATGGGAAAAACCATGAGTTAAGAATATTATGGGGAAAACCACAAGTTGTCAAAATTTATAGCAAAAAAAAGCTATAAAAAATAAATTGAGTATTTTTTATTTGTATTTTTATGTAATTTCACGGGCTCAAAATGTTTAACCAGAGATGACAAAACATTACAACATCTTTTTTATATTAATTTGAAGAATAAATTTTATTTATTTAAATTTTTTTTGATGACGAGATATTAACTCTTATTCTCACATTCTACTCTATCAATTCCTAAACATATAAATATTTATTTAATTATCTCATTAATACTAATTTGTAATTAAATAATTAATATTGTAATATAAATGTTATTTACTTAAAATTTTCCAGGATATTTATAAACTTATTAGGGATATTATCTCTTATTCTCACATTTTACTCTACCGATTCCTAAACATATGAGTATTTCTTTAGTTGGCCCATTAATTAAGTTGAAAGTGTTATATATGGTAAGGTTTTTGGGGAAAACATTGTTTAAATTCGTCGTCGCTAAAACATTAATCGAAACACTCGTGCACTTGAAACACACGCCAAATTATATATATATATATATATATATATATATATACTTACTTTAGCGGGAAATTTGCCTCGTTTCAAATTTCAAATTTTTAACTAATTCTCTCCATCATGTGATTTTTGTGGGAGTTGTCTAAGGAGATAGAGGAATTGCCCGCACGGCTAAAATTGTCAGAATCCGGGCCAAAAAAAATTAAGGAAACTTATAGTAACAGTGTTTGAATCATGATTTTGATGGTGGAAATGGATTCAGCACCATCAAAAACCTCTAGGGCACCCAAAATATTAAAGTTTGATAGTTATAGCGTGGATTTACAAAAATCCCTGCCGAATTTTCTTAAAATCTTATCGGAATTTCCATGATTTTCAGTGCGAAAAAGCAGTCTAGTTAGACTACGACATTTTTGTGTTCAAAATTGGGTGCGGAGTGGCATTGATTGCACATTCATCGACGCCTTATCACCACCTTATTACGTACGTCTAAACCGTGGATTGCTTGCAGAACTCCAGCCTGTCAATTCCTCAAGTAAACTCATCGCTCAAATGGAGCAAACGGATGTTGTTTGGAGGGTGGAGTTTCGGTCGCCATTTGTTGTTGTCAGCAACTGAGTTCTTTTCTGACCGGTGGCAATTTTCTGGTTAGAAAGCTGTTTGGGTAGACTACTTCTTTTATTTCTTGGAAGCCATGATTGGACTTTTCTTGGACGACGAGCCTTATTTCCCAGGCTATCCAATCATAAATGCATCTGGGCATATACTGCCCACCATTGGATGGTGTACTTGTTTTAATCCTACAATGGGCAGTATATGCCCAAGCTCATTTATGGTTGGATAGCCTGGAAAATAAGCTTGGCCTTCTTGGATGTTACTGCCCAGGCTCATTTATGGCTGGATAGCCTGGAAAATAAGCCTCTCCTTCTTGGATGTCATGATTGGACTCTTTACGGTGATAAGCTTGTAGAATCTGACAACAAAGAGTTGAGATAGGTGACAGGCAGTTCGCTGTGCGTGGACACTATTGATATAGAGATGACATAGGTTAATGGACATGTGGCCTTTTTCCATACGCTATGGACAGACAACGAAGAGCTCTCAAGCAAGGTAGGAATTTCAAATCTCAAACACCTGTCAAATTTGACGGTTTCTGTCATTTTGATGCTTATTTTGATCATTTTAACCCCAAATCTTAACGATTTGAAAAAAAAAATTGAGCAAATCACCCCATGACAAACAATCCCATCAAATTCCATCCTACTCTCAAATAACTCTCCCTTAAAACACACCTACCTCTAGTGTAATTAAGACTTTAAAAAAAATTCTTTGGAAACGAATATTTATTGAGCGATAGAGAGGCATAATCTTGTAGGTTTATGGAGCATAAAAGACTTGGGAAAGCTTAAACCTTCTTTGTGGTGAGTTTTTTAAGGACATTTTTATGGAATTTAAATACATATTAGCTATGTAATGTAATTGCGAATAACTTATCAACCTAGTTGATTTTTTTAAAATTTAATTATAAAATTTTAATGAATAAATTTTAAAATAAAATAAAATTAATTGAATAAATATAAAAAGGAGAAAGAGAAATATAAAATATTTAAAATACACCAACAATTTGAAATTGCAGTGGCAGGATTGAGCAATTTGAAATTACCGCGGCAGTATGCAGAGGAAAATTATGATTAACCGATGATGTTGTCGGATAATGAGTCATCGAAGATTTGAAATGATTTTAAGCTTTCATTTTAATATATAACGAATGCATTTTTTAATGCAAAATTAGTTATTTTGGTTTGTATATGACCCTGAAGTATAAAGGATTTAAGACGAAGAGGGATAAGATTGAAGGTAATGTTTGACTTTAATAACTCTTATTGAATTTTAATATAATGATATATTATTTTCTTAAATTAGGAAGTTTATGTTAATTATTAATATTTTAAGTTTTAATTTAAAATTAAATATAGTAAAATTAGTATAGATTTATTTTATCGTGAATTTAATTATTATACTAGTTTATAATATTGTGATAAAGTTTCTTCATTATACTAGTTTATAATATTGTGATAAAGTTTCTTAATAAGTGAAATTTTTTTATGCTTAAAAGTTTTATTGTTAGTTTTTTAAATGTATATATGTTAATCTTTTTATAGAGAAATATCTTGTTCGGTTTTTGCTGAAAAAATATTGCCTATGAGCTGTCATCTGTCAAGACCAATATCATATCTGCATTTCAGAAAAATAAAAAGCATATGAAGTGCCTCCGAGGAAAATCTAAATAATGAAAATTGTTATGGATAACCAATCATCAATATAGTTAATAAACTTTGAAGAAATACATGATCATTCCACAAGATGCCAGGGACAACATTACAATTTACGTAATAATAGAATACATGATAATTGCATTGGATGCAGGCACAATATTATAATTTAAATTATAATGGATGAAGATACAATAACTAACAACTCAATAATGAGAGTCATATATGAATATG
The DNA here is from genome assembly GCA_034641835.2 of Pinus albicaulis. Taxonomy (NCBI): domain Eukaryota; kingdom Viridiplantae; phylum Streptophyta; class Pinopsida; order Pinales; family Pinaceae; genus Pinus; species Pinus albicaulis. Next base: position 103,653 of record JAXQQM020077064.1, on the reverse strand, counting down.
TATATAAAGTTGATTATGATATTTTTTTAGTGGGCAGAAACATTGTTTTGTCTTATTATGCTTGTCGTTGCAGGTATTATGCATCAAGTTATTCTGGATAGCAACATTAATTTAACCCTGTTTTAAAAAATTTAAGTTTTTTCCATAGTTAAACTTTAAGTTTTATTATTGTTTATTTATTTTAATTTATTTTTCTAACATTCTATTGGTTTAGAGCTTTAATATGTTATTGCAAAGGTTATTGTTTTTTGTGCCAGTTTTATTTCCGTGCGCCGTCAATAAGGCCAGGGATCTCGGATAACGTGAACTCGGTCCCAGAAATTCCATGGCATTTAGTTCAGGTGCACCCAAGCTTTCGTTATCTGGTACTAAGAGTTTTCCATTGACATTGAACCATTCAAACATGGATATGCACGTTTCTATGGATAGGCCTTAAACTCAAGTCCAAATGGGGTATTTCCAATGTACCCAACATCATTAATTTTCACTGATTTTTAATGTGTCCATAGATTAGATTAAGTTTAGCCTTGGATTTAGGTAATAATCACATTTTATTGTTAATTATGATTTATATTTTTAATAATAATTATAATAATTTAATTTTAAGATTATTATTATTAACATTTCTTAATTTTTAATATCTATTATTGTCATTTTTATTAATCTTTTGATGTTTTTTTTTAATCTACTTGTTTCAATTTATTTAAGAATGAATTTTTTTACAATAATACACCTAAGTTTTAGGAGTATAATTTGTAAAATGGTTTTTTAATTAGTTGAGTTTATTTATATGTTTAAAAATAAATTTGAAAAAATTAAAATTAAAATAAAATAAAAAATTATAAAAGAAAAGTAAACCAAAAATCTATTAAATTTTAATCTTCCATACATTGAAATTGATAATATTATGTTTTTTTTTATATATTTAATAACACATTTTCTAAACAATAGACTAAGTGAAGACAATTATATTAAAAAAACATTGGCATTGCCATCATCATAACTCTTATTTCATTTACTAACATCACATAAACATTAAGGAACAAAAAAAAGATAATAAATAATAAATGTATTTTCTTTTCCTAAATGCAATTTATTGTTGAGATATATAACATTGTAACTTTTTATTGCTTTTTATTTAAAATTAACTATATTTCAGATTGCAACATTTCTATAGTTACATTAAGTAGCAGGTAATAGCTACCCATAGACATTTTCAAGATCACATTGCAACATTGCTATATTTAAATTAAGCGGCAGGTAGTAGCTACCTTGTAGCCCTTAAATATGGCAATTAACTGCTGCGAAAAAGTTGTAATTATTATATTATTACTATATGTGTTTTGTAAAAAAAATAACATTTTATTGTTAATTATGATTTACATTTTTAATAATAATTATAATAATTTAATTTTAAGATTATTATTATTAACATTTCTTAATTTTTAATATCTATTATTGTCATTTTTATTAATATTTTGATGTTTTTTTTAAATCTAATTGTTTCAATTTAATTAAGAATGAATTTTTTTTACAATAATACACCTAAGTTTTAGGAGTATAATTTGTAAAATGGTATTTTAATTAGTTGATTTTATTTATATATTTAAAAATAAATTTGAAAAAATTAAAATTAAAATTAAAATTTTTTTTTATAAAATACAAGTAAACCAAAAATCTATTAATTTTTAGTCTTCCATACATTGAAAGTGATAATATTATGTTTTTTTTATATGTTTAATAACACATTTTCTAAACAATAAACTAAGTGAAGACAATTATATTAAAAAAACATTGGCATTGCCATCATCATAACTCTTATTTCATTTACTAACATCACATAAACATAAAGGAACAAAACAAAGATAATAAATAATAAATATGTTTTTTTTTCCTAAATGCAATTTATTGTTGAGATATATACCATTGTAACTTTTTATTGTTTTTATTTAAAATTAACTATATTTCAGATTGCAACATCTCTATAATTACATTAAGCAGTAGGTAATAACTACCCATAGACATTTTCAAGATCACATTGCAACATTACTATATTTAAATTAAGCCACACAAATATTCATAAACATGCAAAAACTCAAATTGCAACATCTCTATAATTACATTAAATGACATGTAATAGCTACCCATAAACATTTTCAAGATCACATTGCAACATTACTATATTTAAATTAAGTGGCAGGAGTAGCTACCTTGTAGCCTTGTTTTATGTTGGAGTGATGTATTAGATAAACTATTAATTTATTATTATTATTATTATTTGATTTGTAAAGTGTAGGTGGTTATTTTATTGGTTAAAATAAAATTATTAAATTTAAATTATATTATGAATAGTTTTTTTTTAATATTTATTTTTTTGATTTTATTGTGTAGGTATTTAATAGATCAAATATAAAAAATGAGAATAATAAAATATAAACGCACACCAATTATAATAAATATCATATTTTGTTATTTTATTTTATTTTTTAAAATTTAATTGGAAAGTGGGAGGTTGCGTTATTATTTTTTATTTGAAATATAAATAATGCAAATACAAAGGAGAAGACATTCCCTATGGAGCTACAAGAAATTTGTGGTAGATGGGTTACTACAAAACTCGGATCCCCTCTGTTATTTTTTCTTATTCTTGCTCCCAAGTTGCACTAGTCCACTGTGGCACAAGATACAATCAAAATAAATGGAATCTCTTTTCCTCCTAGTGACCAAGTTATAACACAATATTGAGGGTTAGTTTGTCTCCACTCTAGACTAGAGTTACAAAACTGACTCTAATCTTCTTCATAGTATTCCATTGACTAGCCCCTTTTCCCCAAGTAACTTGGCTGGCTTGACACCCTCTCAAATCATGATGGAAAAATAAAAAGGTTAACTTTTGAGTGACAAATTTTGCATACAAACTATGTTTGCCATTTTTTATGCACTACTAAAACTAGCAATTGCACCTGTGGTGCAAAGGAACGCCGAAAGGAGGCGCTGTGTGAATGAGCGTTTAAGAAACACTGCTTGAGAATGACTTTCTTGAATAATTTGATTTAAAGTTTAGATATTAAGATGAATCTTATTAGTCTTGACTAATTTTACAAATGCAATTTTTGCAAATACGTTCCTGACAATGAGTAGTTTAAAGGCTTTCCCTATGGAACATATATTTTGGAATAGGGCATGTTGAATTATTTCCTTGGTAAAGAAGGCATAGGCACAAAATAGGTTAGGAGAGGATGTTGGTTTGTAGGTATAAAATGAAAGGAAATAGTAATGTCAAATAACCATATTTGTAAATTAGTTTTTGAAGTATGCTACTTGCAATTGTATATCTTGAATATTCCAAGTTTTTTTTTCAACTCATTGCTAATCATGTTTGACATGACACATGCACATGATAGTTTGAAACGTAAGCGTATAAGCAAATGGAATAGATTGATTGGAATTGTCAATGGTACTAAGTAAACATTAAATAGTAGACACTGAAGCCTGAAACAACAAATTAAAATTGCCTAAGATCAGTAAAGAGTGACTTGCTAGTGCATATTTGTAATATTCGAAGCGTTTTTTTTTTTTTGAAATTATTGTTAATCATATTTGAAATGATATATGCACATCACAATTTGAAACGTAAGCGTATACAGAAAAAGAAAAACATTGATTGAAGTTGTAAATAGTACTAAGTAAATACTAAACAGTAGAGAGAGTAAGATTGAAATGGCTAGTTTGACTCAAACAATTAGAAAGTAATTTATTTTATTTTAGAAAGAGTGAAGCAAATGTACTAAATGTCTTTGCGAAAATCACATTAGAATAGATTAGGTTGACGCTTGTTTATTTATTTATTTACTAATCTTTATTTTATTTTATTTCTATTTATTTATTTATTTTATTCTTATTTTTGTAATGAAGAATTTTTTTTATGTATTTTATTTTTAATTTTAATTTTATCTTTATTTTATTTTATTTCTATTTATTTATTCATTTTTTTTTTAATTTTTTAATTTTTTTTTTTTTTTTATCATAGCATGTAATTATTAAAAATAAAATAAATATATAAATTCAAACTTTAAATATTATTTAATTACTTTTAACATTTAATTTATTCGATAATAATAAAAACAAATGAATATCCTTTGAATAATGCATCGAGGCTATCTCCCTCTTTTATAAAGCGCTCGAATATTAATAGAAATCCTCCCCTTGTAAACTGTATTAAAAGGCAATATCCTCTCATTATATTTTGATGTTCGAACTTCTTAGACCATAACCCCAAGCAATAATACGCCCTCTCGAAAGGCTCACGACGGACTTTAGTTTAATAAGCATTGACCAAACCTTAGAGTTGAAACCCCAAGTCTTATCATGTCATTAGATCATTAATATGGGATCACTACATGCCTTAATTTTAAAACCGCGGACATCAATCTACGATACCATAGACACTTTCACATATTCATTAAAAACGCCATTATGCATGAATGTCCGGCATATATATATCCCGGACCTAACTATAAGGCCAGTGCCAATAAAATGTTTGGGGTGATCCAACGAGCAGGGTGGAGTTCCGCATCTTTTCTGATCCCAAACTCTAGCACGTCAAATTCACGCGATGAGGGTGGTATTGCCCCAACGACGTGTTACGATCTAATAGGATCAGGTTTTTTCCTTGTGGTTTCACCTCCGGGCAAGGGCGGTGCGAAATAAGCGGGTTTGTTCCCAAAACCACTCGACTATAACCTACGGTTCCACATTCACCTCTTGGTTCCGTTCCTCCTATGCTCCAGGTTCCATCTTCTGCGTTCACTTACTCTTCAGTACGCTTCCCTTAGCGCAGTTTTCTTCACCCATTTTCTGCACAAAATGGGTAAGCCAACGAACTGTGTTTTGAAGTCTTGCTCCAGTCCTTCCCTATGCTGGTCCTTAACATGAATTGTATTCCATTCTGGTTTTAAAACCCTCCCAACATACATTCAACGTACAGCTCAACGCTAGTTCCCATTTCCGTCTCAATCCTTTGCTTCGGCTTTAGGAATTCGACCACACCCAAGGTTCGACCTGAAGAGATTTGCACTATAACAAAATTACAATACAACTGCCCCTCCTTTTGAGTGGGGATTTAGCAAACCCTGGAATTTACCAACTCCTCCTATCCACTGAAACTTCTGATTCATTAGAGAAGCTTATTGTGAAAGACATTCATCGCACCTTGCCCTCCCAAGAATTATTTCAAATGATCGACGGGCCCGGAAAGAGATCTCTGCACAATTTGTTGAAGGCCTACTCTGTGTATGACAGGGATGTGGGGTATACACAAGGGATGAATTTCATAATGGGCATGATTCTGCTTCACATGAATGAGGAGGAAGAGGCGTTTTGGGTAATGGCGGCTCTGCTCAAGGGCGCTGTGAATATGCCAATGCGACGTTTGTATTTGGAAGGCTTGTCTCTGTCACACCAATATCTGTTTCAGTTTGAAGTTCTTGTGAATGAAGAGCTGCCTAAGCTGGGTAGGCATTTTCAAAACCAAATGCTCATGCCCTGCATGTATGCTAGCAGGTGGTTTATGATGGAGAGTTTCATAAACTCTTAGATAAGGCTGTGCATTTTAGTTTTGGATTAGACTGTCTATTTTTCTTTTGATGATGAATTATGTAGGGTGGTTTTAGATGGATAAACCTAATAATTTAGTTTTGATAATAAATTATATTGGATGGTTTTAAACTCAATAATTTTGAACGTCGTTTTTATTGAAACTTTCTTGAAATAATATGAATCACGTAGGCTTCAATTCAAAAATCTATTAGCCACACTCAAGGGTTTGCATTGTACTTTTACATGGGAGGGTTGAAATTGAAATTGCACGGTATACCGTCATTTGTAGAATCGGTCACCAAACAGCTCTCTGTAGACTTACTGTGCTTGTACAATATGGGTTTTCAAAGGTTTGCAGTAACAGATATGAGGTTGTCAAGGTGCTTGACAGTTATAATAGCAGAGAATTCTTATTCTGACCTTGCCAAAACATTTGCAGAATTGAGTCTATCTACTTGGCTTCAAGCCCTGATAGAGTTGTATTATTTTTTTCTTATTAATGCTTCAAATGGTAATTGGAAATATGCCTTCTGAAATTTGTGGAGTCAGTCGGTTTCACTTGTTAAGGGTTTGGTTTGTGAAAATTCTATTGCTTGGTCAGTCCTTGGATCAGTGAGGATCAACAAACGATGCTCGTTAAACGAAGTCTGCATCTGATTTGCAAGCATTCCAGGAGTGTGCCTGCCACCTATTGCATGTGCTCCAGTGTATTAAGAAAACTTAAAGACGGCACGCTGCCCATAGAGTAAATTGTTAAATATAATCGTCAAAAAGCATCATGTATTGACATGACAAATCATCAATATTAATATTTGGTTAAATATCCTCTTGAAGTTATCTTCTATATAGATCATAATATCATTACGGTTACCTGCAAAATTTTCCTCTATTAAATATAATTATCAAATTGACATGACAAATCATTACTATTAATATTTAGTTAAATCTCCTCTTGAAGTTATCTTATATGTAGACCATAATATCATTACGATTACCTGCAAAATTTTCCTCTCTGTTAGCAGAATTGTTGCATAAAAATCGAAGATTGAAATGACTTGTAAATGGAAATAATTGAGATCACCCATTAAAAATATATTTGCAATTAAGAAAACATTAACAATATCTTTGCAATTAAGAAACCATAATACTACAAGAATTTTCCCAAGGCAGAGATCGGAATTAGATTTGGTAATTCTTAATGCCGTTGCATTAAAGAGTCCAAGATTTGGTTCAAAATTAGGTTACTGTGACTGTCACATGAATCATATACGGGGAACAATTTTGGGTCGAAACAAACTCATATATGTATTGATTTAATTTGTTTAAACAAATTATTCATTTCCCCAACTAAATTATAATAGATTTTCTTACTATATTAAAAATTCCTAAAATAAGCCCAAAAATAAATCAAATTTACTGTACTGTTATCAAGTACCTAAAACAAATCCAAATAAAATTTACTGCATTCTTATCCAGCGCCACTTGCAATACACTTTATTTGGTTTCATCTAATTCGGACAGAGATCAAGTTACTCAACTTGTCTGGTCTCCTCTAATTCGTACACAGATCACACAGCATGAATTGCAATACACATACGTTTCATCAAATTCCGACACAAATCACATAAATTGAAACATTTTAGTTAGGCTACAATTTTAATATCAGATCTATCACAAGTTGGAAAGGCCCTCTGGAGCATTCCATACTGTATAATGTTTTCCAGGTACAAAATCTTTTGATTCCAAAAAACGCTTTCTTTTCCAAGTACATTCACTAAGACTTTCTTCGATTTCTAGATTTCCTGTTGTAACAATAAGTATCATTCTACTATTTTTCTACCTTAACTTCATTGAACATAATCTTTATGATTCATCAGTTGGAAATAATCTTTATGATTCAATTTATGCTAAAATGCAAATTTGGCTGAACGAGGAAGAGAGGTTACATACACAAGACAAGTACTCTAGGCCTGGTATCCTATTGTAAGCTCTCTTATCATGTCTTCCATAGCACACACAGATGCACCTTTCTTCCCATCTTCGTCTTCACTGACTGCCTTCAAAGCCGCTTTGCTCATCTCCCTGGCTCTCTGTCTCACTCGATTGCCCTTCTCTTCCTTCATCAACATTCTTACACTACTCTTTACCATCTTGCGTTGCAGCTCTCCTTCTTTGCCCCTCCACATCTCGATGCACACCCCAACTTCCTCCTCCAAAAAATTCGAATTCGCGAACTGTTCGTCTCCCATGGGCCACCCAATGATGGGCACCCCTTGGCTTAGGCTCTCCAGCACCAAATTCCATCCACAAGGACTAAGGAACCCTCCGGTTGAAGGATGGGACAGGATCAACAGCGGAGGCGCCCACTTTCTGATAAGAAATCCTACCTTCTTTTCCTTCACTCGCTCTTCGAATCCCTCCGGAAGAAACTCTGTCGACAATTCTGAATTCAGCGGGGCTTCCAGCGGAGGCCTGACGACCCAAATAAAAGGTTGTTGGCTCGATTCTAGCCCTAGCGCAAGCACCTTCATGTTTGACAACGATATGGAATTCTGACTTCCGAACGAAACATAGAGCACTGTGGACAGGGTCTGTGAATCAAGCCACTGCAAGCATTCCCCTGCAGACTTTTCCTCTGCCTGCTTGCCCCGCCATAGAAAATTGGAATCGACCATTATATTTGAAGGAGACGAAGAGAGCAACGAAGAGGGTAGGATCGGCCCGACTGCCCAAACAGGTATGCCGGTGGATTTTCTCATGTGTTGGAGACTGCTATTCTCCAGCTCTTCGAACGTATTACAGATTGACCCCCAACTATGCACGTTGCGAGATATCTGGTGATTGGCGAACAAGGACCAGGGATCGGATCTCGTAGGCATTTTTATGTTTGTGGGGCACTGAGATCGCTGCAAAGTAACGTGTGGCATGTCCAGTAGAACAAATTCGTCGGCGTGGGTTTGGTTGTGAGGCAGATGAGTCCATAGAGAGTAATAGAGGGAGGTTCCATAAGCCCCACAAGTGCAGAACTGAATCCTTGGTATTCCTAACTTGTTTCCCACATCCAGAGTCCATCCCAAGAACATGTCGTTGATGATGCACAGCGGCAGGCGCCCGCCGTCTTCTTGAGAGATCCGGCGGATGAGGCTCTCGAAATGAGGTTCCAGCTGCTCCGATGCTTCCATGAAATAGATGATAAGATGGTAAGGGAGGGTGCAGTCCGTGTTTTCGGTTTGAGGAGGTAGACCGTACCCGGCGGTGGAGAAGGGAAGGTCCGCCAGGTGGATATCCAGACCATCGTCAGAGGAATCGATCTCGGGTCTAATTCTTTTGATGTTGAGAGGCGTATTGACTATCGTGATGGCAAATCCGGTTCGTTTGGCAAGCAGCCTCGTGAGCTCCAGGAAGGGGATTATGTGGCCTTGAGCCATGAACGGGAACATCACCGCATGGTGCTTGAACTGACAAAGGAAAAACAGAGATAAGGGTCGGTTACCATCAGAACGCCTCTTGTACACCTAACGCTCCATTTGAAAATCGCAGTTTTTGGTGCCGAGATGAACATCGGCAGCAAGCATCATCTGAATATCTGCCTCCTTCTGAGACAAACCCCCCGTCTTTTGCGGCATTTTCAGATCTTCTGGCTCTTGCACACTTCACAAACCCCTTCCTCCGAGCTTTTGCAAAACCTAAAGCATGAGAAAGCCCTGGAGGTTGTAATTTTCTTATTCCGGTGATTCTTTCCATAGTGGATACGTGGAAGAAGGAAGAAAGTGAAAGAAAATTATTAAGCCAGATTCAGACCTGAAACCAATTCAGAGGTTTAATAAGTCGAAAATTCAAGTGCAGAAATTAAACCAAAAAAAATGAAATTCCGAAACATTAAAATGCAAATGGGAAAAGTAAAGTAAATGAAATACCTCTCTTGGAGTTTGTATAATGCTGTTGCAGACGAGGGAAATAAGTCAGAACAATAATATTCATTCACGCCATGAGGGTAATCTATGTTGCAGAGCAAAACCCTGTGGAATGTCTGTATAATGTTGTTGCACAGGAGGGAAATAACTCATAACAGTAATATTCGTTCTTGCCATGAGGGTAATCTATGTTGCAGAGCAAAACCCTCTGATTCCATAGAATTTCCTCCAAAAATTGCAGCGTGTATCTCCTCTGTACAGGGAAGTTCCAAATCGAAAATCACGGACAAATGAACCAAAAAAAGCCCAAAAATGCTAAACAATCAATGAATTAGGGTTTTGATAAATCTATTCTGTCCATGAAAGCCCATCTCACAGGTGTCCCCTTAACGTACCAAAGCCATGTGATATTCAGGTTAAGACATCTTTTCAATTTAATGGCACGATAAACTAAACGATAAGAGTTCTAAAGGGAGTTAATACGATTTGGGAGGTACCGATGATGGGTTTTCAACTGATGCGTTAGGAGGCAGAGAATGTAACGTACTTTTCAACGGTTGGTAAGAGGGTTAAATGGAGTTTTTACTCTGTGAGCTGGTGAAACTATGCGCTGGTAAGAGGAGGAGGTGCCAAATGTCAGATTTTTACTCGCTGGAAGGGCGATGAGAAAGCTCTCTCATTCACTGAAGTGAACAGTGACATTCAGCCAAAGCCAGCAAAGAGAACGCCTTTCAGCGTAAAAATTTGAGTATAAAACAATACCAGAAATTCTTACACAGACCAAAACTTTGAAACTCCCAAAAAAAAAACTTGTTTTTAATACTTCGAACTCCCCAATTAATTCGATCTGATTGATAAAATATTCTTCCGGAAAAATTTACCCACACGCGAATGAATCCTCTGAAAATACATACAAGATTTAAGGAAGAAGATTATTTTTACTTTTTCGTACATTCTTTTGAACCACGTTATGAACTCGGTTACAATCGTTGACGGTCAAGTCAAGGAATGGAGGTTGACGTAACGTAATAAAAACTTGACATCTGGCAAAGTGCGATACACGTAAGAAACGCGCTTTTGACGCGCATACATTCTTCGGAAGCACGTCGTCACAAACTCGCTTACAATCGTTGGCTGTCAAGTCAAGGAGCGAAGATTGAGGTAAGGTAATCAAAATTGACATCTGCGAAAGTGCGGTACACGTAAGAAACGCGCTTTATGCATGCGTGAAATTTTCAGCGTCTTTCTTTTTTAAGTAGTTTGAAAAAAAAATTGATTCTTATCTATTTAATAAAAGCTATTTTTATCCTTTTTTAATTTACATTTACATGTATTAATAATTTATTTGAATTAATTTTTCAAAAAAATTATAAATTATAATTTTTTGAAAATCCCAGAACTTGAAACTGTAATTCTAGATTTTTCAAAATTCTTACTGGAATTTTACCAGAATCATTGTGGAATTTCCACAAGTATAAATTATGGCTTCTTTAAACTACTCAATTTTAAAATGATAACATTAAAAAATTAAAACATTTTTTTAATGTAAAAATGAAATATATTTAAAAAAATAATATTGAGTTAGAGATATATAAGAGCTTGTTAATATGTTTCTTTTGCCAATTGTATTACCACTCACGAACTAAATTGATTTTAAAATAATAATATTAAAAAGTTAAAACATATTTCTAATGTAAAAATAAAATATATTTAAAAAAATATATTGGTTGATAAATACAGAAAAACTTGGCATTGTGCTTTTTGCCAATTGTGCTACCACTCACAGAATAAACTGGTTTTAAATTAAAATATGTCTATAAATTTAAATAAAAATTAATTTGAAAAACATTAAAATATATATTTATATATTTTTTAATTTAATTTTTCTCACTGCAATTTTAATTGTATAAAATTTAAATTTCAAAATTCTATAAAATTTAAAATTAAAATTTAATTGGAATTGAATATCATATTACGAAATAAATGTAAATGATGAAAAAATTTATAAAAATAAATCTAGTTCAAGAAAATGAAAATGTTGTTGGAGATATTTTTGGAATATACATTTGTTATTATTTTAATTATAGTGAGCTAGGAGTTCAATATCATTATATATTGCTATTTAAATTTATTTATTATTTTATTAATTTCAATCAATATACTTTAAATTAAAATACATCTATAAATTTAAATAAATATTACTTTGAATATATATATATATATATATATATATATATATATATATATATATATATATATATATATAATTTAACTTGTTTAATTATAATTTTTAAAATTTTAAATTTTAAATTAAAATTGGATTGTAATTAAAAACTATATTACAAATCAATTTAAACAATGGAAAAATTATAAAAAAATAAATTCAATTGAAAATTTTGTTGTAGATGGTTTTGGAATAAACCATTCTAATTTTTATTGATCATCTCTTTTCACTGTTATTTCCAAAAAACAAACAAACAATTTTTATATTTTTTTGATTTTATTTTGCATGATGTGACAACGTCATTAAAAGATAAGTAGTGTTAACTAGTTACAAGACATTTATATTTTATTATTTTCTTCTTTGTCAAGAAAAGGACTTCCATTATTATTTTGTCTGCAAAATTATTGGACTAGTAATTAATTATTAATAATAAATCAATTGAGGGATTTTTCCTAATTAAAAGTGAAAAGAAAAGAATGTGCCAAGAACTGGAAATGCTTGGAGACACTTGGAAACAGTACCACTCCTCTGGGGGATAAGAGATTGAACCCAGTGAGGAGTAGGGGTTGCATTGGAAAAAACAAGGATAGAGTATGGAATTCCAGAGCTGGTAGAGACCAGTGGAAGATACTCAAAGAGCCTTCAAGCAAATTGTTTTTTTTTTTTTTGTTCTGACTGGATTGGACGCCCTGAGGTCACAGCAGAAAAATTATTCCACTGTTAACCTGTACTACCAGACTTGGGCTCGAGGGCAAAAAGAGGACGATATTGCCTCTCCTGATGGTTGGGAGGACCACAGCTTGAATTCCACATAACAGATAAGTAATACTATGCTTTCTGAGTAATTTAATATTCAGATTGAAAGTTTGATCACAATTATACAAATGTGTAAATTCTGTTCTGTTTTGTTTTAGAAAATATAAATAATATTGAGACAGGAAAATGACTCTACTCTTTTCCCGATTATTTTGTGATACAACGGAAAATAATTCATTATATCATTCAGTTCTTCTCTGTTATTAACTCAAGAGACAGAGCAAGTAGAAAGTATTATTTATTAATTTCACATTGAGAAATGATTGTTATCACCCTAGTAATTCTCAGGTTGTGGGATGAGAACTTTTGTAGTTAAGAACACTAGGGGTAACCAAGAATCGTTTTGGGAATTCAAGCTCTAGCCTTCTTGAACTCCAGAGAGAGATCTCTCCATATGATTTAGCTTTGTTTTAGTAACAAATATTAGGCTAGCTATGATTGTGCATTTGGGTTTGATTTTAAAAGATTGGTGGGAATAAAGAGATTTCAAGGTAAACCAGAAGGATCTACCAGAATATTGGGCAATGGAGTTAACTTTCTAGGCAAGCAAAACTAAGAAATAAGGCTCAAAGATGCAAATGTGCTAAGGGCAAGATAGGTGACCTTCTAAGGCTATGTATAGGCTTGATTTGATGGAGTGGGTGGAATCTGAGAAAAAAGGCAATTAAGAATCCTTAAGCTACATATAAGAAGATTGAAGAAGGGATCTGACTGGGACCTAGAGCAATTAAGAATTCTATGGTCCGGTTATCAAGTGGAAAACATTAAAATGCCAACAAGTTTCGAAACAGAGAGCTTATTATCACTAATCCTGTTTAATTTCTCCTTAGTCGATCATTAAAGACTAGAAAAACATAATATGAATGAATGCAAACTTTAAAGAAATACACTGAAAACAAGGAAAGAAACGAGACTTATCGTGTCACCACGAGAATCCTTAGCTATGATGTCTCTGATCTCTTTCCAGTCTGTTGCTTTTGCTAATTGACTCACCAAATTCAATATAACCAGCAAATAAGACTATAGTTGTCTTGAGAAATTTTTATTCACCTTGAATACTTCGAATTGTGAAGTATTTATACAAAAACTATTTACAAAATATCTCAGGAATTGAGATAATGTTTTAATAAAAAATAGAAAAGAAAACTTAATAAGTGTAGAAATTTGAATAACTAATATATTATTCACTGAGAATCTCCTGATCACACACTATTTTATCTTCATGCACAATACAAAATCTCTTCTACCATTGATCATTACATGCGGAAATAAAATCAATTGCATGCACACATTAAAACCATAAAAATTCACACATATGAACACAATAATTTATGGGAAAGCTTAAAGCTGAAAACCCCCAACTATCTGTATATTCTATGTCATAGAGATCATGTAACAATAATTATACAAAGCTCCTCACAAGCTCTCAGTATAATCTCCACTTGCTACACACTAATCAGGCCCTGATCTTGTAAATCCCATGCACCGATCTTTGCCAGCCTTTAGCCCGCCTGTACTGCGCAATCCCTGCTGAAGAATGGCTCATGATGAGTTCGAATTTCCCCAGCCATGCTCACGCAATATTAATAGGCATCTCCAACCACTGTGTGTTGCAAATCATGCAACACTATAGTCACAACTGATAGTCACACTTGCTCTTTCACTTACCTCTTCACTGGTCTCCACTGAAATTGTCCATGCACTGAAGTTAACTGATGTATTCTTTAGTTGATTAATGAGTTATTAATTAGTGAATTAATTAACTAATTAATTCACACCACTCTCACTAGTGTATCAATCAGTTAGACTAGATACAACTAGCTCAACTATGTCTAACTCAGTTAAATTGAATACAACTCCACTAAATTCCTCAATCAACTCCACCAAACTCTCTCACATGAGTTCTAATTGAAGTATCCATGCAATAGCTCCACTTAACCCTCAGGAATAGCATAATTCCTTTTGTCAGCTGCTGTGCCACATTTGTGCACTTAACTGAAGTGCTCCAAGAGAATAAGATAATGTTTATAGTCCAAATATTATTAAGAGCTAATAATATTCGACATATCTATTTTTAGATTGGCAATCTAAAAATAGATTTTGCCCAATATGTCTAAAAATAGAAGTCCATCTATTTTTTCCGACTTAACCAACCATCCACAAATAGCATCCTGCAACTCATAGAATATGATTAACATGTCTAAAAATAGACTTTGCGACAAAAATCACCTGTGTGGGCCCCACCTAGTTTAAGTGATCACTTTCCAACTAGGATCAGGAATGATGTTTTAGGATGCCTCCTTCACTATTTCTTGTTGCAATCTTCAACAATAAGAGGGACAGCTACAAAACAGTTTGCAAGCTGTTACCTTTTTATAAGCAAAAATAGAACTGATTATTCTAATTTGAACTGATTGTTGTTGTGCTGTGTGTACTTCTGGCATTAGGTGCTTCTTATCGTGGAAAGTGGTTGAAGAAATTTCCTTTCCTCTAACTTTCAACGCTGATACTCTTTATTCATCTAATTTTAGCTGTTTTATTGTGGTAATTAAAAAGTAACCAACAGTAACTTTATTTTCACTGATACTCTTTCACCTATTGATACACTTTAACCCTGTATTTTTACCATTTGAGGTAATAGTAACAAATGGATTTCCAAGTGATTTTCCTGTTTTTTTATCCATTAAATTCACAGTAGATCTGTGAATTTTTGCCATTTTTCTGTAGAGGAGATTTTCATAGTCTTTAATTTTCTGTAACTTTCATCTGCCTCTGTATACTTAGCAAAGTTAGGCTTGATAGTGAACATATGTTTGATCTCATTATTTAAAAAGAACAGATTTTAAAAATACTGAAGAAGTATTTTTCCTGTTTTGATCCTTGAGGTAGTGGTTGTCTGGCTTGCTCTTTTGCATGATTTCTGATTTTTAGATCATAATCTTTCTGAGGCATTAACTTGTCATTCAATGTGTGAATATCCAACAAACCTGCTTCTAATAATGTTTTGTATTTGGCCAGAAATCTTGAGATGGATACATTCATGTCATTACACCTGTCCTCTAGATTACTCATTATGTTTCTTTTGTTCAGGACCTTTTTTATTTGAAGAATGATTTCTGTTCTACCAACAATTTTCAATTCTTCCAACTCTTCTCTGTTTTTACTGTTTAAAAAAGCTATAAGTTGGATTGCTTGGGCTGGTTTATTGTCAATTTCCCTCTTAGTCTTGTCAATCTCTGCACTAGCAACTTGAAGTAACTCCCTCTGTTCATAAATTATCCGAATTGAAGGCCATTGAGAATGAATTCCTTCAATAATTTTGGTCCATAAATGATTTTTTATATAGGCTACTTGATCTGTAAGATTTACTTGTGCTTGCAGAATCTTTACCTATTCTTGTAGTTGATCGGCCCTTTGCTCATGTCCTTTAGAAGTAATCAAGGCATCATTTTTGGAACTTTCTAAATTTTTAATAATGCCTTTCAAACTAAGAATTTATTTATTTTTAATAGATATGTCCTCCATGGCTTTGATCATGGCTGCTTGGTCTTGTAGTGTGCTCATCTGTGAGGATGAAGAAGAAGAGGCAGAGATTTCCTGAGAGGTAATTGGCACTGCAGTTGCCAGTACTCCTTTCGGTGCTAAGTGTTCTGCCAAAGTAGATGGTATAGCAGTGCTTACAGTGGGGATCACTGTAGGAATGACCACCGGTTATGCTTTTCTTAGTTCTTCATTCTCTTTCATTAAAGCTTTTATTTGACTTTCCATTGTTTTTACCTGATCTGTCATTTAATGTACAAGTTGCTTTAATTCATCATTCTCTGCTTTTTGCCGTAGAATTTCTTTTGCTTGAGAGTTTTCACTCTGAGGCAACTTCAATTGTTTTCTAAGAGCAGCTATATCCTCATTTTTCTGTTTAATTAAGACTTTTGCCCCTTCAATGTTGGCTGGGTCACCCCCTGCTTCAATCACTATATCTTCTAGAGCTTTTATTCTCAAATTATTAGCATACAGTGAGGCTTTGTCCAACTTCATTTGATTTTGGAGGTTGAGCACTGTTTTCTCAAGCCTAATTGATTTCATAGTTTTACTGACAATTTTGGAATATAGCGTTTCAGTATTGCTCCTATGAAATTCAATTTGATCTAATTCATGAATGGCATCTGCATCCACTTCAAAATCTGTTTTGGAATAATCTGCCACTGATTTTGGCTTAGCCACTGTAGGCTTCAAGAATGACATTACCAATTTATTGGATGAATAATAAAATGCTGAAAGAAGCCTGTCTTTGTTTCCAGGCTTTTCCTTAAGAAATCTAGAATAAGCTTGATTCTTGATCTCTTCATTCTTCTCTTTAATCTGTCTGAATATGATCTGAATCTCTGACTCTGTATTGTCAGTTTCCTTAGATGAGGGAGGAAAATCAACAGTAGCCTGGTTTTCCTTCATGACTGTATCTTTTTTTTGTGTTCCAATTTTTACATTTTGAAACTCTTTTAATGTTTCAGTGACTATTCTTGTTGCTTCATCATCTACTTCATTATTTTCAATATTTACAGCCTTATCCTTGTCTTTTTCTGTTAACTTACTTCTTTTACTAGAAGGAATTCTGAATTTTTTGTCTTCAATAGTTTCAGCTATGAAACTATCTCCTTCCCTGTCTCTTTTGTGTACATTATCAGTATCTTTGCTTGTAGAAGCCACCTGTGTCTGTTCAATCTGTTTGCCTTTGCCACTGTCTACTTGTATTACCTGTACTGCCTGTGAATCATCATCAGATAGGGTGTTTGGCTCCCATTCAATTTTATTTGCATATCTTTCAATATTGGGCTTAGGATCATGCAAATAAATAGGAAACTTGTATTTTACCCTTATTGTACTCAAAATCCCTTGTGGGTCATAATTCCATGTAAAACTACATGGGAACTTGTACTCTTTAATTTTGACATTTATCTCATTGGAAGCTTCTCTGTTATTCACAATGAATGGCCCAATTTGATTTTTCAGCTTAAATTGGGTCTTTTTCCTGGAAGCTATGAAGTTGATTTCATCTACATTCAATAGTTATCTCAGATATTCTAAAGCAAATTTTCTTGTAGTAACAAATCTGGGTAACTTATATGGGGCTAGGGATGAGCCATACACTCTGATTTCTGTATGATTTTTATATAAATACCAATCTCTAGTTTTATAGCTCTCTGATAGCTGTAGAATTCTTCTTGTCTCATCATTGATCCTAGGGATCTCCTCTTTTTCCAAAAGATACATAGCAGGGGCTATAAATGAGTCATTGAAATCTGTAAAACTATACTTTCTGTTCCATTTTCTTAGAATAAATGACCAAAATACTACTGACAAAACCTTTCCTTCTGCATCCACTTTCTGACATTCAATGGGGAATTTATCTGTTTAATAATATAGGAAGAGGTGGAAAAGATAAGAAGAGTATCTGAAGACTCCCTCTTATGATAATTTGGACAACTGATAATGCATGTTTTCAGCAATGAATCTAGCAAAATTGAACAGAATGGATGGTGATTGACTAGGGTTCAGAGTTGACAGAAAACCTAGGATAACCACATCAGTGAATTCATCACTGGTGTATCCTAGTATGAAGGAAAGCATTGAGACAATCTGCCTAGTCTCATCCGGGAAATCATAAGTATCAAAAGGAGGATTTAACTTAGGAATATCCACTCGCTTTGGAGAAAAAGTTTGGAATATTTTGAATCTGGTATTGAAATCCAAGTCAAGATATAGTTGGGTTAGATCTTCTATTGAGAAGGAAGCAAAATTGGGGTCATGATTCATTTGCAACATGGAATTTATTGACTCTTTAGTAATGTAAAACAGGATCTCTTTTTCTTTTTTTACAATGCATCTTTGTTCTGGCATATAATAGGCTTGGCATAATCTGATAAATTCAGGAACTGAATGAGTAAGAGGGACAATATATCTAGGCAGATTGGATTCCCAAATTGGAATATCTTTGTCACCCTTTTCCACTGATTTGCCATAGCTCCAATTATAGACATAAAGCAGGTTAAATTCTACATTAGGGTCCAGTATTCTATAGTCCAGATCAACTAAAGGGCTATTCTTTGTGGAAATTACTGGTGGCTGGACTGGTCTGACCACTTCTGTAGAATCAGCCGTGAGTGCAAGGGTCGGCGTATTGATTTTGAAGGGCTTAGGCTGAGGGATTTTTGCAGAAGATTTATTTTGAGATTTTGGGCCTCCATTCTTGGGGGTTACCTGTTTCTTTGTCATCTTGAATTTGAACAAAGCAAGCTTAAATGGTTTTCTAAGTTCTTTTACGAGAAACAGGGGTTTCTTGGTGAATTTCTGCTGGAAAATGGGATTTCTGAGCAGGGTTTTTGGGAAATGCAAGGGATTTTAAGCTCAGAATGTATATTAAGATCGATTCAACAACAAAACAAACCAGGGTATGAGAAAAAACTGTGAGAAAGGGAAATTAGGGATTCCAGGGAAATTTTGATAGAGTTTCCCCTATAAAATGGACACTTTTTTGCAGTTTTAATTGGTGTAACTTCGGTAATTATTTGAAAACGACAGGAATTTTGAAATCTCAGAGGGCAAGCTCGAAGAAAAGTACCTGGAGAACCAGCGGAATTTGGTTGAAGACGTTCGCAGCAGTTCTTCAGTCTTCAATTCTGCGAAATTGGCTTTTCAGAGGGCAATGTAGCACTAAGTGGTAGAAATTCAGGGTAATGGGCATCGAAAATGGCACTGGAAGGTTGAAAATGGCTCTGCAAAGTTTCTCGGGGTTCAAACGGTGCAAAAAATGTTTATCAAAGTTTTCACAGGTTTAAAAGGAAAATATTGAAAATTCAAATGAAAAATTTAAATTTTAATGTACTAACCGATGGTGAAAACCATGGTTAAATCGTGTTAAACTGTGGTTAAGAGAGTCGGGTTTAGGAATACCGCAAGTGGTATTCGCGCTGATGAATGGTGGTAAATGGTATTGAGCTTTTCGAATGCGAAACAACAAGATTGCGACACGTCAGCGTGGGGTGGTTTGGAAAAACCACCCATTTCGTGCGGCTTTGCCGAAACTTCGATCATTTATGTTCGGAGCGCGAAAATTGATGATCGCCGTCGAATTTGGTCTTATGAAGCGAATGGTTCAGATTAACAGGGAAGGTGCAGGGAACAATGTGTTATCAGATTCAACGAGGGTCGTTGATCTCAGGAGATGAAGGATAGATCGGACGATCGGAATCTTTCACGATGGGGAGAGATAAATGTATTAAAAACTTTCACGCAAGTGTATTACTGTAAGATCAAATGGATTCTAGGGATCGGACAGTAAAAAATGAATCCGACGGGAGAAGGCTTGGTTTAGTCATATATACAGAAATGACTTATTCTTACTGGAAAATCAAGTGTTCGGAAGGATTACCAAAGCTTCGAACTGTGGTTAGGGTCTGGGATTAGACGTAATGTATGTGGGGAAAAGGTAAGGTTAAGGTTATAACCTTAGGTTAAGGGACTTGTAGCGAAAAATATACAAGGGAAAGGGTCATTTTTATTGAAGTTTAGTTTAGATGAAACTTCGGGTGACAAAATTCATATATATAACCTATGTTTCAGCTTTCTTCATATATTTTATTTCTCAAAATAAATTAAACTCAGAAAACTTAATTACATGAGCAGTTAATATCGGATAAAATTTTGTTAAAGTTATATGGGGATTTTATTAAGCATGAATGATAAATACTTTGTTAAGTTATAATAATTGATTTTTAGTTCATTTATAAAAGAATTCTACAATAGAAAAATTAATTACTTGGATTTATTATAAGTTAGAGTTAATATTTAATGGGGACAATGTTTTAAAGCATTAATATGACTAGAAAGTGAGAATTAAAAAATACAATGTACATTATATGCTTCATCATGACTTAGCTGATTATGATTTAGAGGCTTGATATTTGAAATAGTGTAGAAGTTAGTAGAGCTGAGTTAGTATCTTTAAGTAAAAATGAAGTTTTACTTAGGATTTTTTAGGGGAAATGAGTGCATGAATGGTAAATGATGTGATTAAGGGATTAAGATAGACATTACACATTTTTTAACTAATCAGTCATAGAGCCTTGGGTCCGGTCCCAACAAAAATCAAGGAAATGCCTTGAGCCTTTTTGAATGATAGTCTAGAATGTTTCATGTCTATGGGAAGGGGAAGTTAGTTATTTTGAAGCTCATGATGAATGATATTTACATTGTGACTTTTCATCTTCTTCTACCTACCCAATTTACATGCTAACATTTTTTCTTCTTTTTTAACAAGGTGCATTTAAGCTAGCAACCTTCACAGCATTTATTCTTTCTGAAAGCAAGTAAACTATCTAACTCTACACTTATTTCATCCATGAATCCAGATTAAACTATTGGATTCACTTTATTTCTCTACCTAACTACTGAATTGTTAGGATTAAATTGTCTAACAACTCATTATTCTCTATCTAAAACAATGGAAATTGAAATAATGACAAGTTAAGATTGAACTGTTTAACTCATCATGCACTAATGGCATTTATTGACACTCTGCCATAGTCAAAAAGTAAAAAATAGTGGCATTTATGCTTGCTCACTGTCATGTTTTATTCATTTTTTCTTGGGGGTATCTTATTTTTTCTAAGTCCTTTGATTGTTCTTTTAGGACTTTTTACCCCCTTTTTGATATATATATATATATATATATTACCAAATATGTGAATACAACTTGGAGAAGGAAAATTATGTACAAATTTACAAAATTACCAATAGTCAAGTCAAAATTATGACCCCTATATTATAGGTTGCTAACAAGGATGACAAAAAATCGGTTATACACAACAGTTGTATACACAAAATAAGATACGGTAGCAATATCGAAGGATAGAATATAAAGAATGCAGGGAACGGATTATAACGGAATCAATACATTCATCCATGTTCTTGCTTGTTAACTGTGCATTCGCATAAATATGTATAAATTTAACAGATATGGCATAACATTCTACAGGAATGCAACTGTAAATTCTTAGTTATAAGCAGATTAACTTGATTAGGGAATCGAAGTTGTCGGACTGTTGACCCTAGTTTCGAGAGCGTACTCAGAACCAAGGTACGTTGTCCTCAACCACCTAAACCCAGAACTAACACAGACTTATGATTTTGGGTGGTCCGGACACCAAGCTAAACATAATCCACAATATAAGAAGGAAAACTATTTAATAGAAATGATAAAGGGAACCAGTCTTATCCCTAGCAAGGGTAAGAGCGAAACTTTAAATATATTTCTACAACAACAAGAACTCTGGTAAGACCTTTTGAAGTTAAAATTATATGCTGCATATAAAGAAATTTTCGTAACTACAACACGGGAACTTTTACCATTGAAAGAACAAATCGTTCTCAAACCAGGCATGAAAAAGGAAATTTAACATTTTCTTTTAATGTATGATATTCAAGAGTTAAGCTGGCGACAAATAGGCCTGAGTACCATACATATAAAAACATGTAAATAACAGATGCTTCACCAGTACAGACTTATGAAATAATAAAACATCGTGCTATAACAGAGAGTTCCAGCACAGTGCACATTCAAAGAAATAAGGAGATTACCCAAAACTCATTCTCCGGTCTTATATTGAATGAGAGATTCTCATACACAAAAGTATAAAGATCTACTGTAAATTCCTTAAAAGGGTAAAACATTATAAACATAGAAACTTTTTCCTGTCAACATAATGAACTCTCTTTCTCACATAGACCTAAGGAAAATAAATTACATCGAGTTGGAAATTCCTGTTGAAAAGAAGAAGGTAACTCTATCAAGAATTTCTCCAGACCTTCGTGAAAAGGAAATAAAAGCACGAGTGACAAAGAGAGAAGGCTATTATACCATTGATTAGCCTGGAGAGACTTGCACATGAAGGGCCGAACCCAAGTTGTTGAACCTCCAAAGATTTTTACGCTCGACAGAGGGTGGTCTCTCCACTTAGCGCCGGAGGCGCAATAACCCAGAGAGTTAGATACTGTCAAAGCAATTATACCTAAAAGAGTAAAAGTCTGAGACTTAAACAGTTCAAACACAAAAATAATCATAAAGCCCGTAAAGAAGGAACCACGTATAATTCCTAAGTATTCATAATTACAGAACGAGAAAGATAACAAGACCGAGTTAAGTCTTATCGGTGAGTGGAGGTCAGACCTCTGTAAAAACCAGCAACGCCTCATATTTTCTATCTGTCAGCTCTCCGATTCAAATGGAAAGGTTCATCACATGAACACCAGACCGAAGAGCACAACTCAGAAATTGGTGAGAAGGCGATGACTCATGCTCCTAACCGAGTCGAAGTGTGGGAAGAGCTAAACCCTCAGTCAGAACAAAAAGAATCCATCACAGTCCAAACAACTTACAAGCCATAAGTCAAGCAGAGTTAGGGTTTGGCGGAGAATCCAAGGCCACTCCCGCCCAAACCTTAGCCGTTGATCTAGAAGATTGACATACGGTGGAGATCATCGCCAACGAAAAAGGCAATCACCGGATCACGAAGCAATCAACCTGCAGTACGCTAAGAATTAATGCAAGTACCGGCTCATAAATATTAGACGGAGTTGACAGTAAGTCCAGTCGAGGAGGCTGGATAATGTTGTTAATTAATAATAAAAGAAAAATGCATAAGGTCGACACATAATTTCAGATTGCCAGGTGTTTCCAAAAACTCCATATGTAAGCCCAACTAACGAAAGTTGCATGCATATAGAATGGAAATTTATTTAGTTTGGTATTCAAATTGATAAACATTATGTTAGGTATAAGTATAATGTTGAAGATCGCAGCAAATTTTATAATGATATTTATATTAAGAGCATGTGTGTAAGAAGATGAAGGTTTTAACCATGTAGAATTTTTTTTTTTATGTTTATGTTAGTGAATGTTACACATCCTTATATGCAAAATCAAACTCTAAAAATAACTAATTTTCAATTTTATGATAGAATAGTTGTCAACCCGTTTGGAACCACTAAGTGTTGTTCATGATCCAAGTCTCGATGATGAGCCACACTTATTGTTTTAGAACAAAAATTGAAATGCCATTTACTGAAAGTATTCTCTCATAACATTATGAATCACAAAAGTTTGCATTCTCAAATTTCAATTTATTTTCCAAAATATATTCATTAAATACCATTTTGGAAATGTTGTTGAAGAGACATCAATCTAAAATTCATGTTTCACTTTACAAAAAGAAAAAAGAAAAGGTAAACTGTATATTGAAACAAACTTCATGCTTGACCTTATTAAAAAAAGTTAAATTATATGAAGAAAAATTCATTCTTAATTAGTAGGGTCAAAATATTGCTAATGTTTACAAGACATAGCACAATGGCTATTGTAAATCAGATGAAAATTTATGCTTTTAAATAGGCTACATTAGAGAAAAATACCATAGGAAAAACCATGAATTGTCGAAATCTATAGAAAAAAACTGCTAAAAATAAATTG
This sequence comes from Pinus albicaulis, assembly GCA_034641835.2. Classification (NCBI taxonomy): domain Eukaryota; kingdom Viridiplantae; phylum Streptophyta; class Pinopsida; order Pinales; family Pinaceae; genus Pinus; species Pinus albicaulis. The sequence continues at coordinate 79,580 of JAXQQM020077064.1, read as the reverse complement.
ACTGTTTTTTATTTGTATTTTTATGTAATTTCACCGATTCAAAATGTTTAACAAAACATGACAAAACATTACAACATCTATTCTATATTAATTTGAAGAATAAGTTTTACAAATAAAATTTGTTTATTTAAATTTTTTTTTAATAAAAAATATTAGCTCTTATTCTCACATTCTACTCTATCAATCCCTAAACATATAAGTATTTCTTTAATTAACTCATTGAGCCTGCAGAATCTGACAACAAAGCGTCGAGATAGGTGACAGGTGGTTCGCTGTGCGTGGACACTGTTGATATGGAGATGAAACACACCTCCAGTGAAATTAAGACTTATAAAAATAAATTCTTTGGAAACGATTTGGGAAAGTTTAAACCATCTTTGTGGTGAGTTTTTTTAAGGACATTATTATGGAATTTAAATATATATAAGCTATGTAATGTAATTGTGAATAATTTATTAACATAATTGAATTTGTTTAATCTAATTATAAAATTTTAATGAATAAATTTTAAAATAAAATAAAAGTAATTGAATAAATATAAAAAGGAAAAAGAGAAATATAAAATATTTAAAATACACCAACAATTTGAAATTGCAGTGGCAGGATTGACCCATTTGAAATTACCGCGGCAGTATGTTGAGGAAATTTATGATTAACCGATGATGTTGTCGGATAATGAGGAGTCGAAGATTTGAAATTATTTTAAGTTTTCATTTTAATATATAAAGAATGCATTTTTTAATGCAAAATAAGTTATTTTGGTTTGTAAATGACCCTGAAGTATAAAGGATTTAAGACGAAGAGGGATAAGATTGAAGGCAATGTTTGAGTTTAATAGCCTTTATTAAATTTTAATATAATGATATATTATTTTTTAAATTAGGAAGTTTAAGTTAATTATTAATATTTTAAGTTCTAATTTAAAATTTAAATATAGTAAAATTGGTATAGATTTATTTTATTGTGAATTTAATTATTATATTAATTTATAATATTGTAATAAAATTTATTAATAAGGTGAAATTTTTTATGTTTACAAATTTTATTGTTAGTTTTTTAAATTTTTATGTATGACTAGTTTTGGTAAGTGACGATCGTCACTGTTTTTTGAACATTTTTTGTTTTCATTATTGGTAACATGGCGAAGGTCTATTGTTACTGTTATGATGGGTGAACTCTGATTCTTGGGATGGTTTTGGCGAGAGGATACTGGCTATTAAAACTCTTTTAAAGTAACAAGGCTGGCTTGGTGAGTGACGACCGAGGCTGAGTCTTTAATGCATTCTTGTTCGACGTTGGTATCATGGTGGTGGTCTAATGTTGCTGTCTGATTCTTGGGATGGTTTTGGCGTGAGGATATTAGCTGTAAAACTCTTTCGAAGTAGCATGTTGTTTTTGCTTTTTGGGCATTTAGGTTATCCATAGTTGTACTATGTCTTCGAACTAGTGTGGGGAGGTCTTTCTCATATGATTTCTGGCTATTCTCACGGGGGCGATCTTGGCGGCCATATTTAGGACTCACAGGGAGGAGTATTATTGGTGCTCAAATGCAAAATCAAGGCAATAAGATCCCAATACAGGAGCCTAATAAGATTACTGAATCACAATATTCATCGGTTCAGTCTAGATGGGAAATATTGTGGTACAAATGGATTGACTCATTTATTATCTCTCGCCCCTGTAAAGACTTCGGTTTCCAGTTCTGTTGTAGGTGGTGGCACTACGTGGGTTGTTGTTTTTGTTGTTGTTGTCATGTGTAGCTGGGGAAGGGGATGGTGATGGTCCTTAGTGTTGGGGCCCTTGTTTTGAAACTCAACAGATTTTGAGTTACGGCGAGTACGTGGTGGAACGCAACCTCGATAGGCAGAAAGATGTCAAGGTTGCGAAGGAGCAATGACAGGTGTCGCAGTTGTTGCGAGAGCAAGCACAGATGGCAGAAGAGCGCGGAAGGAAACGAGCAGTGGAAATCCCGATGAACAGAAAGAAATAGAAGACAACCGAGCGAGAAGAAAGGAGGAACTGTCAGTCGCGCTGGCAGCAGAACAAATAGGTAGCCAGCGAGTGGATAAGAAGGTTGGTGCAGACGAGAATAGGCAACAGTGAGCTGCAGGAGAGCTCTGTTTGGGTTGCACTGTTCTCCATTCCTCTGTGTTTCTGCAATTCTCTCTCCGTCCAATAGGACTTATTGTATTTTGTTTTTTGCATGCTCACTCAGTTGAGCCTTGTAATAGTTTGCCTCTTGTAGCCGAAGCTTAATATAATCAGAAGTGTTGTTTTGAGTATCTGTTATGGGTTTTGAATGAATGGTTTTGCAAGCACTTTTCAAATTTTATTTATTGCAAGTCTGAATGCATTTCTAAGAGATATATGTTGTGGAACAATGTATTACAGTTGTGTTAGAATCTCAACGTAACTTTGATTCAACCTTATCGATGTTGTTGTTGTTGGGATACCGATCGACTCCCTACCATAGTAAGGTCGCGACACGCCTCGGGTGAGACTCTCGGCTCTTTGGAGCTGGCTGCAAATGCCGACGTGAACCTAGACTACGGCGGAAAACCTTGTTGGCCCTTAATCTGAACCCGGGGCTTCTCTGCAAGACCTGTTCTCTCGCCAACAAATAGTTCCATTACCGGGACCCCGAAAATACATTTGGGAGCTAGATCATGGTATCTCGGATCTTCGAAAGAGAAATACGAAGCTGGTGGGATAACCACCTAGATCAGTTTATTGCTCAGCAAGCTGAGCTGAGACGACAGAAGGAGAAAACGATTAAAAACCTAGTTCTATTCTCCGACTCTACTAGTGACACCTACAAAATATTTTGGGGAAAGTTCCCAGAAGAACTTTATAACTGGTTGCGGAGGCTTCAGACCAAGGCTGTCAAGGAAAAGTCACGAAAAATTAATTGCAAGTGGGTGCACGAGGATCTGGTGGCCCTTCATCGGCTGAACACAGATTTAACCCGAGCCGTAGATTTTTGGGTGGAATCTACCTTGGACGGATATATAGTGGAGTTTGCAACAGAGTGTTACCAGTCTTTCTCAAGAGCAGAAGATACCTTCAGGTTTGGGTTAAGGGGGAAGCTGCTGAAGGAGATTTCTTTGTGGATTAAGGCATTGATGGTAGACGAAGGACTCATGGGATTCCAAAAAGCAGAAATGGAAGCGTAAACCCTCTGGTGCCGGGGGAAGGGATTAAGGAAGAGATGCTACAAGAACAGTGAAAAGGGGGGGGGGGGGGGGGGGGTAGGGCTATGGATATTGAAACCGCCAACGGGCTTAGGGAGTGACGAGTACATCGGAGGGCGCAGATTTCCGAAAGGTGGTGAGAGAGGGTGATGAAGAAGTTGAAAAGACAGGAAAGCGGTCAAAAGAACAAAGAGGAGGCGCCTCAGATGACAAAGGGAATGGAAGGTTAGGTGGGTCCCCATGATATAGGCTGGGCCATTAAAGAAGTGCGGTAGGTATATAAGAGTCCAGCCCAGAAGGAGAAAGGAAATAAGTCTGACGGAGAAGGTACGGACGCGCGCTCGGAGGAGGTGTCTGATGTGGAGATGCACATTGCAATGGAGCAACTATTTCAAGAAAGGTCAGCGTCCATATGTCAAGGTATACCTAGTCCCCACAGTTCAAGTAGCTCTAGTCCCAACCTTCCCATGGTGCTCTACAAGCCCAAAAGTGAAATTTTTGTTAAGTTACGTGAATTAAGTAGGTTGCACAGTACTCAGTCTCCAACTGTAACACACGCTAGTACTAGGATTTCTAGTGGCACAATCTCACAACCAGGATCCAACGGCTTCATTTTAGTAACACCTATTCAAGTGAACATGGCGGGATCACTCACCCAGTATCCAAAATTCTCTAGGAAGGGGAATGATGACGTCGAACAACACAGGTACCTCTGCAAGGCCATATGGAGGGCGCAATAGGCACCAAATGTTGGGAAGTTGATAGAATTTCAAACCACCCTTAGGGAGAGAGCCCTATGTTGGTTTATGAAATGGTCGGAAGCTCACCTGAATCCACCAATGGTAGATGTAAAGAGGGATTTCATTAAGGAATTCAAACTGCCTCAGACAGACCAACAGGGCCTGTCAGAGATGTGGGAAATCAAGCAACACGAAGGAGAAACTGCTTGGGATTTTATGCGGAGATTCAAGGACGCAATCGGAAAACTTAGCTATCCAATTGATCCAAACCATCAGAGGGACTGGTTCATTAAAGCTCTACTACCTTTGACCCAAACTCCATTGACTCAACAAAGGATCGACACGTTGTAGGATGCACTAGAGCAGGCAATGAAGATAGAAGCTATGGCGGGTTACCCGCAAGAGTTTAAAGGAGGAGCAGTGGTACAAGACCCCTCTATAATGGGTTTGCAGCATCAAATAGCCAGTCTAACAGAAAAACTCAAGGAAATGCAACCAATGCGACCGAAGAGACCGAATGTATGGTGCACGCATTGTCTCATGGAGGGACATGTGGAAACCGAATGTCCCCGGTTGCGGGGCCAAAATGTGGGGACATCGACCGCAGGGGCACAGGGGGGTCCACCACTAGGAGGGGTTGCGCAAATAAACACCCAGGGGATATATCCAATGCAACAGCAATACACAGGGTTCCCCGCACCACAAAGTCCAGCCACCAATGAGTATCATGAAATATGAAAAAATATGGGCCATTAACCTCGCTTGTGTCCGATCTTATAGAAATATTCCAATGTTCGAAATAATATATATTGTGAGTTCTGTGCCTCAACAACACACGACACAGAGTAGTGCCGAGCACTAGATGCACTGGCGGAGTGGCTGGACCGGCCTTCATACAGAGTAAACGAAGCTCCCCGAGGAAGAGGAGGAGGCATTTGGGGAGGCTGAGAAGGAGGTAGAGGTCCAGTAAGATGCTATAATTACGACCAGGAAGGACATGTAGCTAGAGAATTTCCACTCCCTAGAAGACCCTGGTGTTCTCAGTGTTGGGTTAACACACACGCAACAGAAGATTGCCCAGAGCTTATAAAAAGATGGGAGTAAAGAGCTAGACAGAGGGGGACAAATCTAGTAAATGCAGAACCCAGGCTAATGGGAACTCAGACAATGAAAAACGTGGCCATAGTAACACGAGGAGGCAAAAGAACGGGGGAATATGCGCATACTATGGACCCAATAAAATTGATCAGGCCAGCATTGCCAAAGCTCCTGACCAAACCAGAACGACAAGAACAATTTTTTCAGGAAGCAGCAGAAACGTTTGCCCAATTGGGGGGAAACAAAGGAATTCAGTTACAGAAAACTCAGGAAGACAATGAAACCCAAAGTAATTCTGAAGCTTTGATCCAGGAGTGGTTCCATCTCTTCCTGAAAATTGTTAACAATGCACCAATGCTAGAACAACTAAAGCAGAACTTGGAAGGGGTGCTGAAGAAGAACACCGGAGCAAAAGAACCAGCAGAAGTGGACCAGAAGTATGTACAGAGAATTAAGAGAAACAAACGAAGGACGGGAAAGGAATTTCGAGTGAACACACAAGTTGCGGGGTTCCAGATTAAAGACACCATGCTTGATTTGGGATCTGATGTCAACATCCTACCAAGGAAAACTTGGGAGGCATTGGGGAAACCAAGTTTGACATATTCCCCGATTCAACTTCGGATGGCGAACCAGTACTGCATTGTTCCCATCGGCCGACTGGAGGAGGTTGAAGTTGACATTGTAGGAGTAAAGACATTTACGAACTTTGAAGTCATCGACATCATGGGGGACAAAGATCCGTACCCTGCACTGTTGGGAATTGACTGGGCCTTTGAAAATTATGCAGTGATCGACTTGAAGAAATAACTGATGATCTTCGAGGACGAGGAAATCAGATTCACTCAGCCACTCGACCCCTACCAAGGACCGAGATATACAGGGATAACATAGAAGATGCTCAGCTTCTGGACCATCTCTATCAGATGACCGCAGGAAAAAGAAAAGATTACATTAACCCGATAGCAGAAGGCTCAGTAAGCTGGAGAAGCATCCAAAGCTCAGAATTGGGATTAGAAATAGCTTGGGATGATTGGAAACAAGGAGGGTATGAAACAAATATGAGGAGATGCGCTAATATTACAAGAGTCAATTGGATCAGGGTCGAGATGCAGGAATACCCAATCTTATTGGATATGAAGGTTGTAAGTCTTTTCATAGCCAAGATAGAAACTACGGTACCGAAAGGTCACAGAGTACCATTGATGGACATGGAATTACAATCCACATCCAAAATATGGTGGAGTAACCATCGCAACTCATTGACGCGATGGGACGAAGTTGCGGTAACATTAAAAGCTAGATTTAAGGAAGAGGAAGGCCCTGAAAGTAAGGACAAGTACCAAGGGGATTCAGACCCCAGAAACCATCTGGAGAAATGTAAAGCCCAATGGAGGACTGATGGATATCCTGAAGAAATGTGGGTCCATCGGTTTATCCACTCCCTGGATGTAATTCCAAAGGCCTGATACTTGACGGAAGAAAAAAGAAGAGGGACCAACAAATGGCAGGAAGATGCGGACAAATTCACATAGTGTTTCTCGTTTGAAGGAAAGACAAAGCCGATTACACAGGCGTTGCGGGAAATCAAGAAGGTACCGTTCTTCCCAAATATCCAACAGACAGACGAGCAGTCGTTTCAATACCAGGGTATCCAACAAAAGGTGGCATGTCAAAAAATTAATAGTGAGATGGACAATGAAAATCTAGAGGATCTCAGGCACCTATATTTTGAAGAAACAGAAGGGGAGAGAGACATCAAAGAAGAACCAACGACAGAAGGGATCCATCTGTTACCTCTGAGAACCAAGAAAGTAAATATTGGAACAGAAGACAAGCCTAAAATGGCGACAATTGGAGACTACTAGGATGAACAAACAACTAAGGAAATATTCAGTCTACTTAAGGAATATGAGGACTTGTTTCCTTCATAAGTAGCGGATCTAAAGGGCATAAAAGGGGAGATGGGGGAAATGCGGATAATACTAAAGCCCGAGGCAAGGCCTGTGAAACATAGACCATATCGTCTGAACCCAAGAGTAAAGGAAAAGGTGAAAGCAAAGATCGACAAGATGTTGAAAGCCGGATTAATATTCCCAGTAGAAGAAGCAGAATGGGTAAGTCCCATAGTTATACAGAGAAAAAGGAGAAATCAAAGATACGAGTCTGTGTAGATTACATAAGCTTAAACAATGCTTGTATCCATGATCCGTTTCCTACTCTGTTCAGTGACGAAGTCCTCGACAATGTCGCGGGGAACGAGGCATACTCATTCACCGATGGGTTCTCAGGATAACATCAGGTAAGAATAGTGGAGGAAGACAAGAGAAAGACAACATTCACCACCGAATGGGGCTCCTTCGCGTACAATGTGATGCCATTCGGATTAAAGAATGCACCTGCAGTTTTCTCTCACATTGTGATAGCTGCATTCCAGGAATACATCCACAAGTTCTTAGAAGTCTATATGGATGAATGGACTGTTTATATCCTACTAAAAGATCATGCAAGCCTGTTGAGGGTAATGTTTGATAGATGTCGAAAATTGCAGATCTCGTTGAACCTGAAGAATTGTATATTTGCCGTACTGTTTGGAACACTACTAGGGCATGTGGTATGTAATCAAGGTGTCTGTGTAGACCCGACCAAAGTAGCAGTAATTGTCAGTATGGAGGTGCCGGAAACGGTAAAACAACTAAGGTCATTGCTGGGCCACATAGGTTACTATCGGCAGTTCATTCGCTACTACGCCAAGATAACAACACCATTAGAAAAGCTATTAAAGAAGTCGGAATAGTTCCAGTGGACGGACAGCTGCAGAATAGTTTTGGACACCCTAAAGGAAAAGCTGGCGAGTGCGCCAATCCTATTCCACCCAGACTGGGACAAACATTTTCATGTACACATTGATGCGTCCGGCATTGCGCTCAGAGTGGTCTTGGATCAACTTGGAGACACTTCTGTCGATCATCCGGTATATTTTGCCAGTCGCAAGTTGTCAACAACAGAACGGAACTACACAACAACAGAGCAGAAGACATTGGCAATGGTGTACTCTCTTCAGAAATTCTGCCACTACCTGTTGGGAGGTAAGTTCAATTTTTTCACAGATCACTCAACATTGAAATACTTAGTCAACAAGCCAATCTTAGAAGGCAGAATCTGCAGATGGCTCCTACTTTTGTAGGAGTTCACCTTTGAAGTAATTGTAAAGCCCGAAAGACTCAACGTAGGTCCTGATCACCTATCCCGACTAGAGAATGGAGAAAATGGAGGATCTCTAGATGATCAGTTGCTAGATGCTGATCTTTTCAGAGTAGAAGCCATCCCAGACTACCTGAATGAGATAGCAGCCTACCTCATGACAGGATAGTGTCCACAAGAATATACTTCGACACAGAAGAGGCACCTGGTAGTTCGAGCCGTGGAGTATTAGCTGATAGCAGGACATCTATACAAGATGGGGCTAGACCATGTTCTTCGAAGATGTGTCCTGGAGCACGAAATGAAAGCTGTACTATGGGAAAGCCATAGTGGTGTTGCAGGAGGGCACATAGGAGCTAAACCAATAGCACGCAAGGTACTACAAGCAGGCTTATGGTGGCCAACAGTGCACAAGGATAGCAAAGCATTTGTTCAGAAATGTGACGTTTGTTAGCGAACAGGACGACCATCCCACAGAGATGAGATTCCGCTTCATCCGATAAAAGTACTGCAACCATTCGAAAAGTGGGCAATTGATTTTGTAGGACCAATTGCACCGGCTGCGAGGTACTCAAAGGCAAGGTACATAATAACGACGACCAACTACCTGACGCGCTGGGTAGAAGCAGTGCCAATGAGGAATTGCACGGCAGAGACTGCTGCTAGGTACATATTTGAAAATATAATCAACCGATTTGGATGCCAAAAAATCTTGACCAGCGACCAGGGTACCCACTTCAGCAATGACACCATTAAGTCCCTCCTAGAGAGATTCATGATACAACACCATAAAAGTAGTCCATATCATCCACAAGCAAATGGCACAATGGAAGTATTCAACAAGATACTAGAGAAGGGCCTAACGAAGATATGCAACGCGCAGCGCGATGACTGGGATGAACGGATACCAGTAACACTGTGGGCATACTGAACAATGGTAAAACGATTAAACAACCAGATGCCATTCCAGCTAATTTACAGAAGAGAAGCGATATTCCCAGCGGAATTCATCGTACCAAGCCTTCTAATCGCAACAACCCTACAACTATCTGAAGAAGAATCCCTGAAGGAGCGATTGCAGGAGCTGCAAGAACTTGAAGAAGAATGATTTCTTGCAGAATTTCATCAAACGGTACAGAAGGAGAGACATAAAGCTTGGCACGACCGACATATTAAGCATAAGACTTTTCAGGTCGGGGAGAAATTTCTACTCTATGACAGTAAATACCAGAAGTTCTTAGGGAAACTACAGATGCATTGGCTAGGACCATTTCATGTCATAGACATTAAAGAGACAGGAGCAGTTCGGTTGGCACAACTAAACGGCCAAGTTCTACAGGGATGGGTCAACGACGCACGCCTGAAGCCCTACCATGAGTAAGTTTACCATTTCAATTCCAATAAATCTCACAACCGAGAGGAGTCAGTAGGGTAGGTTAGAGTCAATAACTCTCTTGCACTCGAGATGAGCAGATAGGATTCAACATAATAAAACAAAATACAGTTGAGTTGCGGGGACTGCAACGCAACCAATAGTGGTCGGGGAAGGGTAGTGTCTAGCGTGTCATCCACGTCAGACAGAAAAGCATGTCGAACATCAGCCCATCATCATTAAGCACAGTACCAGTGTCAGTCTGTAGGATTACCAAGATTTGGAAATAATTGCCATAATTAGCATCACCCATACTATAATAAATTTTCCATAATTAGACATAACCACCAGCCGTCGCGTCTGCCCAAATCCGAAAACCATAGTTAGCAATGTCAAAACCCACCTCAGCAGCTAACTAATCACACGATTGTAGCTGTGGGAGAAGCCAGGGAAAAATTAATTAGTTATGGGGTCTCATCAACCTCACCCGTGCCAGTTACTTACATAACCCGCATGCAGAGAAGAGCAAGAATGTTGGAAAAATCCAAGTTAGAGTTAGAAACCTCCAAAAGAGCAAGGGAAGCTGAACCAGAACCAGAACAGAGAAGGCGTCCGGAAGAAGAAATTCAAGAGAAAAGAGGGAGAACTATTCTTTAGGTATACCAGCGACGAGAAATAATGACAAGAGTAAGCCCAGTGGTCGTGGAACAGGAGCTGGACAAAAAAATTCAGAAAATGGAGTCCCTTGTGGGAAAATATGATAGGACGACCCTGATCGACATAGATTATTTTGAGTTTCCTGCACTAAAAAGACAAGTGTACATCGAGAATTATGCGACAGAAGCAGGGCGGGCAGCAGCAAGAGTCCTGCATGAGTTCAGGGGTATCCAACAGTCCACTATAATGAATTTAAGGAACTTACCAGTGTTCAGGATCATAGGCGCTGCGATGTAGTGCACAAAATTTTTGTTAAGCAGGATTCAGAACGGCTCTCTGTGGCTGGGAAAGGAAATTCTATTTCATACCGAAGACATCCATAGATTGGCTGGATTGTGGCAGGAAGGAAGGGATGTGTCATCAGCGTTCCAAACTGTGGCACACGAAGAGGAGGAAAGGGGGCAAAGATTGAGTTGATTAATAGACCGGAGGTCAAGTTTTCTTGCTACCTAATTACTAGCAAGACAATGAGGCACTATACAAAAGGGGAGTGCACATTAGATACAATTTCAGTTGCGGAGCATTGTGTCCAAGGGACAAGGCTCAATTGGTGCTCTTTCCTGCGAAAAGAATTGTTTGAAGCTTGCGAGGACAATTACAAGAGAGAAATCGGGTTTATCTATGGATATTTGATCATGGCGCTGGCCATGTGGAAGTGGACCTTCCCCAACATCAGGATACCAGTGGAGATAGCAGAAGACCAATCGATGGCTATGAAGTTTGTGCCGTGGAAAGTGTCTAGAGACCCAAGCACCATGGAAGTGAATTCAAAAGCCTTCAGAGTTTGGTATGGTCAAATGGTTGAAGTCGTAATGAGTTAACAAAGGATTCCAAGAAGTCTACTAGATGGATATAGTGAGCAGGTCTGGTTCGGAGTCACACATAAACATACTTTTCTCAGGCCTACATGTGTACCATAAACAATGTTCCAGATGAGGCCTTTGAAATTCCAGATTGATGAAGCAGCCTTCCACACGGAGGTCTGTTCATGGCTAGGAGTGGCGATGGAGATCAGGGATGGAGTGTACACGTACTTCTTTGATGGGATGCTGCTAAACATGCTATCAGGAGAAAAATCGGAGGAAGCAGCAACAAGGATGTCAAACCTACAGCTCTTCCCGATTATTCAACAGCTGAACACCAAGGTAAAAAGCTTTAACAGAGTAGTTCAAGTCCTAGCAAGTGATGCTACTACATTTCCAACATTTTCAGAATTTCAGGCATCCCAGCCTAATCCATATTTCAACACAACCTCCATATTTACGCCCATACCCAATGTTTTGTTTGATTCCCCTCCCCTAGTAACTACAATGCTGGCTGGAAAGATTAAAGCTGCGAAACCAGCGGCGGCATCGAAGGCAAAAAGGGCCAAGGTTGCAGAATCTAGCCTGGTGGTCGACGTCACCGAGGAGGATCCACCTCAGCAGTTGAGTGTAGGGGTACCAATCTGAGAGGAGATGACAATTGAGCCCGAAGAGGCCAGAGGAGTACCACCCCACAATCCCATATCTCCCCTTGATTTCTTAAACATCCGCATATCGCCACCCCACACCCACCAACTACCACCCACCACCTCATCCATCTCCTGGGAACCCCACAACTCTACCCCATCCACTTCATCAACCACCATGTCCAATCCAGTCGTTAGAAGCATAAACAATGGGGACCATAGAATGAAGGTTAACTCGGGTATAGAAGTGGTACCCCCAGTTAACCCAACCATGATCCCCCAAACTAATTTTACCAACCTCATTAATCAGTTAGAGCAATCGATAGAAGAAGCCGCCGGGTCACTCCCCGAGCAGACTCCGCTCCACACAACTGACCTCGCAGGTCCACAAGGGCAACAAGATCTACAGATGGCGGACTCCAGCAATCCGCTACAGCACCAAACACCGCCACAATCACCTCAGGACCAGTTAGCGAGATCTGTTGCCAGCGGACAACCACTCTGTGCACGAGTTCCAGATCAGGGTACCTCCGGTGCCGAAAGCATGGAGACCTGGGGGACATCTCAACTGTACCATTTCATTCAGAGAGCAGCACAACAAGCCGAGAGGCTCCACTCGGAGCTTCAGCAGAAATGCGAGCAGCAGCAACAAAAGATAAGCACGCTTACTAAACAACATGAATAGCTGACGACGGAAAGGGATCAGTTACAGGAATAGCTGGAGATAGTAACTAGAGTATTCAGGGAAGTGTGGCCTACAGTAACGACCAGCAGTAGCCAAATACTAGAAGAAATGCAGGAGACTAATGTAGTCAAGTGGGAAATCCACCTCAGGGTGGCGTATTCAAAACTCCGGCAGGAGAATGTGGAACTCAAGGCGGCAATGGCAGCTCGACCTGCTTTACCCTACCCAGCGGTTGTGTACTCGGCACAGATATCAATAAGGCATGGCCAAGTAACGAAAATGTAGGAAGTTTTGAGTACTGCAGCAAGAGAAGCAGACGACCTACTGAAGGGTCTGCAAGAATGCTCGACAACCCTTACTATGAAGGCACAACCGGTCTCGCTACAACTTCAACAGATATCCAAGGAAATCCAAGAAGCAACGGACCCATCGGGACTGGACCAAATATATGCCTAGGCAGATGTGTTAGAGGTCCAGATACAACAAATAGATGAGACTTCAACGACGGCCAAGCAAGCCATCTAGGAGCTTCGGCAGCCTGTAAAACTCAGTGCATAGACAATGCAGCAATTGGCCTCTAAGGCCAACACTCAAATCAACACTGTGTTTGGTGCCCTGCCGCTGAATGTAGGGGAAGAAGTTGTCACAAAAATCACGGCCGAAACTGAAGAACTAATGCAAGGGTGGCAGCAGGCCATGGCAACCTTCCAAGAGCTCAAGGCATCAACGCTAAACAAGGTCCCAAAGTTGGGCCCTTGTTTGGACAACCAGGAGAAGGAAGGCAGGCAGAGCAGGGCGCCGGGCCGAGCGAACCCATGGAAGTAGAGACAATGCAGATCAATTGACTCGGGGTGAGTCAATAGGATGTGGTCGAGGCCTGTTGGGGCCCTTGTTTTGAAATTCAACAGATTTTGAGTTGCGATGAGTACGTGGCAGAATGAAACCTTGGTAGGCAAAAAGATTTCAAGGTTGCGAAGGAGCAAATGACAGGTGTTGCGCCTGTTGCGGGAACAAGCACATATGGCGGAAGAGCGCGGAAGGAAACAAGCAGTGGAACTCCTGATAAACAGAAAGAAACAGAAGACAACCGAGTGAGAAGAAAGGAGGAACTGTCAATCGCGCTGGTAGCAGAACAAATAAGCAACCAGCCAGTGGATAGGAAGGTTGTTGCAGACGGGAATAGGCAACAGGGAGCCACATGAGAGCTCCGTCTGGGTTGTACTGTTCCCCATTCCTCTGTGTTTCTTCAATTATCTCTCTGTCCAATAGGACTTATTGTATTCTGTTCTATGCATGCTCACTCAGTTGAGCCTTGTAATAGGTTGCCTCTTTTAGCCGAAGCTTAATATAATCAGAAGTGTTGTTTCGAGTATCTGTTATGCGTTTTGAATGAATGGTTTTGCAAGCACTTTTCAAATTTTATTTATTGCAAGTCTGAATGCATTTTTGAGAGATATATGTTGTGGAACAATGTATTACGGCTGTGTTAGACTCTCAACGTAACTTTGATTCAACCTTATCAATGTTGTTGTTGTTGGGATACCGATTGACTCCTTACCAGAGTAAGGTCGCGGCACGCCTTGGGTGAGACTCTCAGCTCTTCGAAGCTAGGTGCAAATGCCAGCGTGAACCTATACTACGACGAAAAACCTTGTTGGCCCTTAATCTGAACCTGGGTCTTCTCTGCGAGACCTGTTCTCTCGCCAACACTTAGTGTCTCTGGATTGTAGGTATCTGGGTGGGTGTTTAAAAGTTATTCACTTCTGGTTTTTCCGTCAATATCTTTGCCACCCTAGTTTTTCCGGTGGGTATTATCTTTCCGGTTGTCCCCATTTGTCACCCCGGATGGATAGTAGGTGATGTCAGGTACATTCTGAATAGTAATTACTTTGGATGAGACGTGGGTGGTGGGCTGAGTATCTTGAGGCGTTCATATGCTAACTTATGGTATCTAGGATGTGAATGTGGGGGTATGGTGGCTTCTCTTTATGGTAGGAGTATAAATATATGACCATTATCTGATCATCCCATTTTCGGTCATCAGGAGGTTGTAGCTAACGTTATTGAAGAAAGGTCTTTTATGTAAAGGTGTATCTGACCTATGGTGATTGCTTTCTAAGTAACTGACATTCCGAATTGGGAAGTGGGCTTCTATTTATGGTGGGTTGGAAAATTCTCCTAGGGAAGGATAGTGTGGAAATTTTCGGTGTGCTGGAAAATTAAACTGGTGGTTGGGGCATTTACTGCTCAAGTGCCTTTTTCTAAAGTGGCCTGCCCTTGGGATATATGCAGTATGGTGGAGGTTTATGATATATTGTCATCTGACACATCGGGCCAAGAAGCCCTTATTGTAGCTACGCTGGCAGTGGAAAGGGCCTGCATGGATGAGGTGGACAGGAGGACGGGGGCAGTCAGGATGACTAATCTTGGATCGAAGGGGATGTTTCGGATTCGACGGAATTTACTAAAAATGTTGCACATGGTGGGCGCAGGGATCTGCGGCATTTCAGAAGCCCAAGTTGCCACAAGCCCGCTCTTGAAATCAAACAAGTCATACTGGAATATGAACACCTGTGGGGTTGTGTAGCTAGTCTATAGAAGCGGGCATTGATCGGGCATTGGCTATTTTCCGAAATTTCGAAGGCATATATGGTGGATTGGGTTAAATTTACATGGAGCCCCATTCTTGGATACAATCCAAAGGTTAGTATGATGATTAATTCCTAGTTCAGTATCCATTTTGCATGAAGATGACTATGCCAAGGTCCTAAGGGGGACGTGGGTGGGGGGTAGGATTTTTATGCAGTTGTTGCCTTGGTATTTAGGCTTGAAATTGGTGCTAGAAACCCCAATAAACAGACTTGTATGGGTCAAGCTACTTGGAATTCCTTTGGAATTCTGGACGCTCAAGGCTTTGACAACTATTGGGGACTTTGTTGGGAAAATGAAGCATGTAGATCCAAGGATCTTGGGCACATTTGATAAACGAATTGCCTGGTTACTTGTGGAGGTAAATTTTACAGGTGGTCTTCCTGGTGATGTTGACCTCATATGGGGGCAGCAAAGACATAGAAAACGGGTGGAATTTTTGGGGGTGCCTTTTCGGAGCTTGATTTGTCACTAGACAGGTCACCTTATGGGTCGTTGTCCCCAACGTCATGGGTATGGGAGGCGGTATAAAAACTCTGGCTGTGGTTCTTTTAAAGGAAAATCTTCTCTCGGATCACGTGAACACGGTCCATTAGGTAAGTCCTCTTTTCCATCTTTTGACTATGATGTAAAAGATAAGATTGGCCCTGCTATTGATAAGATCCCTCGACCCTCATCCGAGTCTGATATCAATGAGTTTCCAAAGAAGGCTTCTGACTTGGTTGAGCATGCTTCCCTGCCTCATATGTCATCCATGCCTATTATCGCACCCTTTGTAAATTCGGATAATCCCCCTCCAGATCTGGGCTTGGCAGGGTTGCTGATTGTTTCTCCTTCGATGCCTCCTCTCGAATGGGCATCTTCTTCTGCTTTACATGAGCCCGAGAATGACGTGCCATTCGATTCCCTGCGAAATACTGTGGGGAGTGACATAGAGTCACTTTTAGGGAACCTGTGCATTGACTTAGTTGCTTTAACTGTTTTCGACAAAAAGGCCTCTAACCCTCCCGTGTCCATCTCTTTGAGATCCGCATCCAACATCACAGCCCGGAAAAAAACTAAGTCGGGGTTGTGTCATTTCCGAGAGAGGCTCAAAACAAAATCGTTATTCCAAGATAATCTGGATGATTTTCATGATGTTTCGATCTCTGTTATCGATGTCCCACGAGCACTTAGAGTATGTGACCCCGTGCATGTTTGTAAATGAATTCAATCATTTCTCTTAATATAAGGGGACTTGAAGACCCCTCTAAAGTGTGCCGTCTTAGGGATCTATTTAATGAGATTAATTCATCTGTGGCTTTATTTCAAGGGACTTTATGCCCTCGTATGAAGGCCATTGGTATCCTGCTCTCGATTCAGTTAGGGTGACATGTTGCTGTTGTTGATGTTGTTGGTCGAGCAGGTGGGATGTTGGAAATGTGGGATCCAAATGTGGCTTGATTCCGTGCATACATGTTTTTTTGAGGGATTGTCTTATCGGGTTTTATAAGGGGGTTATCAAAGAAAATTCATATCATAAACCTGTATGCATCATGTCATGGCCGATTTTCATTTTGGGATCGTTTTGAAGCTTTGTGGTTATTAGGGGTATCAAATCCTATTTTCATTGGGGACTATAACACCACCTTATTTGTTTATGAGTTATGGGGGCCCAAGGTGCGACCGGATCCATTGGCTGATTGCATTGGCCATATTTTCAATGACTGTCATATGGTGGATATTTGTCCTGTTCCATTGGCCCCGACATAGAAAAACCATGGGAAGGGGGAAGAGTACATTGGTAAAAGGATGGATAGAGCCATGGTGTTTGAAGACCTTTTCTCAGAATTGGGAAATTTCCGATCCCAGATTATTGAAGGAACCTTATCACTTAAGTGGCGAAAAGAAGCTCCGTTGTATGGAATCCCTTTAAAATTTAATCAAATATGGCTTAATGATCCAAACTATAACAAAATGGTAATAGATTTTTGGAGGGAGGAGGATCATGGTCGGGAGGTGGCTAGTTGGTGCCGTCTCTCATCCTGGCTTCATGCTTTAAAAATGTGCACGAAGAGGTGGGAAAGTGATAAGAAAGCTAGGCCGAGGGAGGAGTTAAACGCAATCTCTGTGGAAGTCACGAAAGTTCATGCGTAAATGAGGAATGCTCCTCCAACCCAACAACAATATGATTATCTTAAAGTTTTGGAGGTTAGAAGAGAGACAATCCTGGAAATCTGGGAAGTAACTTGGAAATTGAAGAGTAGGATACAATGGATGAAATAAAGGGATTCAAATACTAAATTCTTCCATAAGGTGGCGAACGATAGGAGGCACAAAAACTCTAACTAGCAGATGGAGTTGACTAATGGGAATATGGTCTATTCTACAGAGGACATACAGGCGGAGGCATACAAATACTATTCCTCTTTTCATAAGGCTGGCGAGGAGATTGATTACAGAATTCAATTTCGGGTCTTGGACCACATGCCAGTCATGTTCAATATGGATGCAAATCAGATCCTGGGGAAGGAGATCAGAAAAGAAGAGATTGAAGTAGTCTTAAAGTCTTTTGCCCAGGACAAGAGTCCTGGGCTAGATGGGTGGCCTAGTGAGTTTTATATACACTTCTATGAAATTCTGGCAGATGATATACTATTTTCGACTGAGCAGATAACATGCAATGGATAAGTTCCAGGGGAAATGAACTCAACTTTAATGGCACTTATTACAAATTCATCTAATCCAATGGGGTTTCCTAACTACAGGTCGATTGCACTATGTAACACCATTCATAAGATAACATCGAAAATAATTGCTAATCAGCCTAAGGGGTTCCTATCTAATAATATCTCGGTGGAGCAACATGGTTTTCTGAAGGGCAGGTCTATCCACGATGTTGTGACTACTGCACAAGAAGTAATACACTCTATCCATTCAAGTATATTGGAGGCATTGATTATGAAGGTGGATCTCTTTAAGGCATATGTTTGTGTTGACTGGTCTTTCATTAGATTGGTGGTATTAAAGGTTGGGATATCTATGCAAAACATTAGGTGGATTATGGCATGTATCTCATCTGTCAGTTTTGCTGTTCTTATCAACGAAAACCCATCAAAATTATTTAAGGCTGAGAGGGGAATTTGCCAAGACTGTGCGTTATCTTCACTCATATTTATTCTTATCATGGATGTTTTTAGCAAGATCCTCCACCAGGCTACACGGGATGGTTTCTTCATGGTTTTAACTTTTTCTCCCACTATTTGTATAACACACTCACTTTTTGTCGATGACTTATTGGTGTTTGGCAAGATTTTACGAAACCAATGGTTCTACCTTCACTACCTTCTAAACCAATTTGACGTTGCTTCGGGGTTACATAGTAATAAAGGGAAATAATTTATGTTACATGGAAGTGGGGATATCAATGAGATTAATTTTATAGCATAATTCATGGCGGTCCAAACTAAGTCATTATGGGTTTACTTATTTGGGTTTCAAGCTGAAGCCATGTGGCTACAAGTCGGCAGACTGGAGGTGGTTGGTCGACAAGTTTACAGGTATAATTCAACAATGGAGTCACAGATGGCTGCCATTAGGGGGCAGGTATGTGCTTATTTAAGCTGTTCTTATTCAGGTTATGGTCTATTGGGGGCACCTCTTTTATTTTCCTGAGCAAATTGCTGGATGCATAAATGCTGTAATTTCCAACTTTCTATGGTTGGGTGCCTCTAGTAATAGTAAGTTTCATTTATGTAAATTGAGAATGGTATCGACTCCAAAGGATTTTGGGGGTTGGGGTCTTCTGGATGTCATAACTTTTACAAATTCTCTTCTAGCTAAATCATTGTGGAGAGCCATTAATTTTGGTGGCATGTGGTCGAAAATTATCCATTTTAAATATGTTGAAGGGGACCTTTTGTTACTGATCTATAGGGGGATGAATATTGGTTCGAAGAGAGGATTGGAAATCTAGAAAAGTTTCAAGAAAGTCATGTCGGTGTTGGGAATGCGTTTGTTATGGAGATTCGGGAATGGGCAGTCCATCCTTTTAGGGGTAGATAGAATACTGGGGATTGATAGGGAATTCCATATGGATGCTGGGATTATTCATAGATTGGCTCATAGAGGGATTTTTTATTTATATCAATTGATATCATGTTGGAGTTAGGGTAATCCGATCTAGAAATTGGGGGAGCAGTTGGGGCTGCCCTAAAGGGACTCTCAAAATTGGAAGAGTTTTACAGATTGCCTCTGGGATGGGGGTTTATGTCTCCACCAAGATGGGGACAAAGTGGTTTGGGATGGTATTTAGAAATATGGTGGTTTGGCAGTGAAGGATATCTACTCATATGCAATTTCTTACCGTATAGTTGGGTGGGTGGTCTCTCCTTTCAGAAGATATTGGTGGTGGAAGCTGCCCATGAAGATCTTATTGTTTGGGTGGTTGACTTGGAAAGGGAGGATCTTAACATGGGATAGGCTAAATAGATTTGGCATCCTCGGTCTTGGGCGATGCCCCCTTTGCCATATTCATGAGGAATCAATCCTACACTTATTTATGTTCGGTGAGATTACAAGGAAGTTATGGATGATATTCTCTCCTTATATTATTGGCCTGGATTGGCTACCAGAGGATTTTACCAACACTTTCAAGAGATGGGGTGCCTCAAATGGTCTTTATAAAGCACTCCCTTTTTATTTGTTTTGGGAGTTATGGCTTGCTCAGAATCGCCTCATTTTTTAGGGAAAGCCCATTATCCTGCCTAGAATTCATGGGGTTATCATGGTGTGGATTTTGGGTCAATATTAGCATAATGTTATCACAAAAGATCTTTCTCATCATACTCGTCCTCATCCTATCAACCTACTTGCGATTTACTTTGATGGAGCTCTGTCGGAAGGGGTATGTGGTTATGGTGCATGGATCAAGATGGATAGTTCTGATGACTATTAGATGTTCTGGAATCGTGGGTCGGGTACAAACAATAAGGTAGAGCTCCTTTCCTTGTGGAGTGGTCTGTGGGTGGCTCATAATCTTGGTCTACAATCCATTCATATATATGGGGATTCTAAAGTAGTTATCAATGGCATTAGTGGTATAGCTTCTTTCCAGCCACGAGGAATACAGGGTTGGATTGACCATGTAAGGGGACTGCTATCCAAGTTAAATAATCCTCCTCTCTCACATACATATCGGGAGAATAACACGTGAGAAGATCAAATTTATAATAGGGGTTTGAATATTTCTCCGGGTTGTCTATAATTTTTTCATTACAGGGGGAAGCAGGTGATCGAGCATCGTGAAATTCCCATACCATGACATTATTATTATTGGGATTGGCATAATTTCTTCTTTTCAGTTCAGGTTTTGCCCATTTTTGTCTATATTAATGTATCAAAGAAGAACATTTGGGCACGATAATGTGGCCTTTCCATATACAATATTGGTGCCTTGGATGTTATTTTTCCGTTATCAACTGCAAGCGAGCCTGCTTAACTCTGCTACAACAGATCCATTAGGCTCGA
Source organism: Pinus albicaulis (assembly GCA_034641835.2). Lineage (NCBI taxonomy): Eukaryota > Viridiplantae > Streptophyta > Pinopsida > Pinales > Pinaceae > Pinus > Pinus albicaulis. The sequence continues at coordinate 58,966 of JAXQQM020077064.1, read as the reverse complement.
TTCTGCGAGCATACCATAAATGTTTTTTGGGAATCTTTGATATTATCTTCTCTTACCATCGGCAAGCGAGCCTGTATATATGCGAGGCTGGTAAATCTATGATCCTTTATGTCTCTTTAATTTCCGTGGTGGATTGGGCTCAATGCAATGTTGAAGTGAATCTGGCTCGATTTAATGTTTTCGTTTTTACTAGTTACACTGTTTTAGTTAATATGTATTTGTGGGTCCTTTTTGATATGGTGTTATGGCACATGGGTTGGATTAATCCACTCATGGATTATTTATGGTATCTTCTTTATGTAGCTCATAGGGAATGATAATTTATGAGATATATGTTATGCACCCAATTTTTGTGGTGAGCTTTATCTTGTTTATATGCATGATCCAGTTTTGAGTATTTATATACAAGATCTATGTACCAAGAATGATGTAACATTTTATTCATATAATATAAGCATGAGTTCTTTTCTTTTTGAAAAAGAAGGAAAAATTGAACATTTTCATTAAATAATTTTTTTGCATTTGCTTATATCTTGTTAATTTTTTGCTGAAAAAATATTACCTATGAGATGTCATCAGTCAAGACCAACATCATACCTTGCATTTCAGCAAAAAAACATAGCAGATAAATAAAATGACTGCTCCATAGGGAAGATTTACCGAACCAACTAACATTACCACGAATATATCAACATAAACAGGGCAGAAAATGATTGCCCAACTACCCAAAGAGAGGATTGCTCCCAAACGAGGAAAAAATAGAAGAAAAAAGGGCCAAAAAGGGAGACATAGTTGTCCCCTGTGCACACCATTGGAGGTCCCGAAAGAAACCTAGTAGGGACCGAGCAAAGAAAAAAACAAAGAAATGAGGCCCGGTAGATACCGAGAATGCTTAGACAATTACAAAAGAGCCATGGTTATATTAATTATTTTTATAATTAATAATAATAATAAATAAATTATATATATATATATATATATATATATATATATATATATATATATATATATATATATATATATATATATATATAAGTCTTTTGATGCTTATTCAAGTTTACTAGCTATTTAATTTATATGGCTACACTATCACTATGACGCTTATTCAAGTTTACTAGCTATTTAATTTATGTGGCTACACTATCACTAATCATATTCATGTTTGGAGGAAAGGTTCACTTTTATGAAAATGATATGAGAGTTTGTATTGTCTTTAATTTTTACATCATAGCTTATATAATACCTTCAGACTCACTATATTTGTTCATGATTAGCTATTGATATTGCAACCCTAATCTACATAACCATATAAGATAACAAGAGCGACAAGAGTCCCAAGGAGGAGTTTGTTCTTATCCAATAACTAAAAGTTTGATGATTTACAATTATTTTCAAGTTCATGATAAGATTTCCACCTTGCATTTTCCATTTTAACAATGCAATTAAGTTTTTGATGAAGATGGATTTTGAGATATTTATATGAAGTCACTTCCTCCTAGCTAATTTTGTCATGCCTAAATATTATTTTTGTTTTAATAGTCATACTTGTACTAGAGCAAGAATCCATGAGGATTTTTAGCCCTTTTTAAGATCATAGGGACTCCTCGCCATTAGATCAATATTATCGGTGTAAAAAAGAAGGATGATGACTATACAAAAGTGTATTGGACTAACATAACTTTTCCTTTCAAGCAATCCTCCAACTTGACAAAATATATGCCAAATAAAGTAGGGTACAAAGAATAATCTTACTTAATTCTTATATTATAATTACTTTCTTTTGACTAGTTTTTATTCTTCCTAAACTTGACAATAACATTCCCTTACCACCTTACCACAATATATTTCAACTCAAAAAAAAAATCAAATCTTATTTTTTTATAAAGGAATGGGTAGAAATTTTCATTAATAAAATTGGAAACAGGCGAGATCCCTTACATACGTGGAGCTCTTAGGCTCAAAATTGATCAACATATTAACTAGAAGAGAGACCCTATTGCTACCTATATGATTCACATACATACTTATTACATATTTTGTATTGTAAACCTTCGAGAAAACTCCAAAATATACTACTGCTTGACAAAATATAGAATTTCAAAGATGAAACCTCCCACAAATTCCAGGTTCGTCTTCTGTCATTGCCTCATCAGAAGGCAGTCCCAGGTCCTCTTGTCCGCTAGCCCCAGGGTCCAAACCACGAACAACAACGACATCATTACCCACAGTAGGTTGAGCAGAACAATCTCTGTAACCGAATTATTCTTTCAGTACACCCATGGTGGCTGTCTCAACCTTCACTTCAATATTCTCCACATTATGACGTAAATTCATGACAATTGTGGTCAGGAGTTTCATGGATTTCTGAATTAGTTCCATATCCTTTCCAAGATGAGACAACTAAGAGTATACAACTGCCATATTTTCATTAATTTCTTTGATAATTTTCTTGGTCGCTTGCTTATTGGAGTTGTCCACTATATCCCCTATACTCCCATTGAGCCTAGACTCCATCGCATCGCTGCCACTGTCATTTCTTGCATAAGTCATCTTTTTGGCAATTCTCCTCTGCACCAAGTTATCCTATGGATGATTTTCCTCTGCCATCCGCTATAAATAAGAGCCTAGTCATTCCCGACATTCCTCCCTATATTATCAACCGTAAATGGTTTTCGTCTATGCAACATTACGATGCCACTTCCCTCCATCTCCATCACTGCCAAATCTTGCTCGACTCCAAGAGAAATGGTACTAAACCTGCTTTCAACTGAATGCAAATTAAATAACCAGGAGAACGACCAAGGTTCGCATACCCACCTGTCATGGTATATGGCCACCTTCCTATCTCGATCCCACCTGTTCATTAACTTCCAACCATCATTCCCTTCTCCCAAAGTTCTCCGCTGTGTCCTTTGTATGTTGCCCACCTTAAATGCCTGCACAATATTCTGAGTTCCCGTACCAAGATTTACTCCCTGGAGATTGTGTTTTTTAACTTCATTATGGGACATGACATATATATTTTTATTGTTAATTATTATGAACCCTTGTTCTAACTCTGCTCCGATGTTGGATTGAGCGTTTGCCACATGTTTGTTGGCTCTTTTTACATGAAAATTTTTAAATTTTTAAATTTTCCTTAGTAGGTACATTATCCTTATGAGGATTGGAGAGGATTCAGACTCCATGGGGCGCTAGCATTTAGAGAGATTCAAACACTTTTGGATAATCGCTAGCGAATCACCAACAATGACCAAATCCCTGATACCCTTGGAAATGTTGATTCTCAATCCTTGCCAGAAGGAGAGCGCTTCAACTTGATTATTTGTGGCTTTGCTGAAGCCCCATGAAACCTTTAATTCAGTCTTCTTTTCGAAGTTTAATAACACCCCTCCCTCTCTAGCCTCTCCGAAAAAGAAAAAAGAAAAAAAAAAAAACTTTTAATTCATACAACATATTCTAAAAATGATTCTTAACCATTATATTAAAATTTTTTCTAAAATCAATAAATAATATAAAACATTGTATTTAAAACCATGTCTATCTATATATGCATGCTACAATTCTCTAAATTATTATATATATTCTATAATATACCAAAGTTTAGGTTGAGTGCTTCTTTTTATTTTTGTCTAAAAATCTTTTAACTCTTATAACATATTCCAGTTTTCTCTACTCTCATGTCTAAATTTTTTATGTGATAATATAAAATATTTTATTGAAAACCATGTCTATCTATATATTCATGCTACTATGCTCTAAATTATTATATATATTACTATAATATACCAAAGTTTAGGTTAAGTGCTTCTTGTTATTCCCTACCCCTTGTGGGCTGCAAGGACTATTGTAATCACATGCGATATTTTCATTAGTATATTCACAGGAATCAAACTTTATAAGCTCAATGTAACCCAATGTTTTTATTTTTAGATCCTGGTGCACCTTTTGGTCAACATATGAGCTTCGTACCGCCGTTATTGCAGTGGATAAGAAATTTAGAGGTCTTATTGGGTTCATATCGAGGAATTTTTTTATGAAACTTAGGTTAAATGCCAAATGGTATTGAGATTTTAAGTTTCAACCCAGTAATACCAACATTAATTTGTCCATATTTTATGTTTACTTTTTAAGAATATATATATATATATATAATTCTCAAGGTGTGGAAGGTTTACAAAATAAATTGGCATTTGTTTAAACACACACTTTGCATGCAGTTGCAAAGTATTCTGCTTGTCTGGTAATATTCCACTTGTCTCTTCAGCTTAGTCGGTTGTCTTCACTTCACTTCCCTTCTCATGGTGAGATAATGTTGAGTCATCTCACGTCTTGCATTCAAATTCCAGTAAATGTGTTTTTCACTGTTCTGCTTCAATCACTCAAGTAAACTCATGCCGCTCAATTAGGTAAAATTATGCCACTCAAATACGCTGCCACTCAAGTAAGCAAAGAGCTTCAGTCACTCAGAAGCACTAAGGTAAACTCTTGCCACTTAAGTAAAGTAATCAAAGAGAAAAGGGAGGTGAGACCTCAAACTGATACTGAAGCTGAGACCTTAAATTGATACCTGAAACTCATAGCTACCCACTTGAACAAATAGTGAGTTATTGAAAACAAATTTTCAATGTTACATATTTCAATTGTTTTGATTACAATAAAAACAAACTATTGTGATTTGAACTTTTTTCATGAGCTTATCTTATTGAAGTAAGAGGAATAGGAACTTTTTTCATGAGCTTATGTTATTGCAGTAAAATGAATAGAAATTTGATTAGATAATTTATAACAAAAATATAGATTTCATTTTCCAAATCTATTACACAGATAGACATATTCCCTTCTTAAACTCAAACAATCTTGTTCTTTCCTACAATATTGTTCTTTCCTACAACAATCTTGCTTGTTCTTTCCTAAAAATATAGCTAGAGAATAATCACTGTGAGATTTCCGTCTAGATATTCTACAGAGGACATTGTGGTACAAATGGATTGACTCATTTATTATCTCTCGCACCTTTAAAGACTTCGGTTTCCAGTTCCGTTGTAGGTGGTGGCATTGCGTGGGTTGTTGTTGTTGTTGATGTTGTCATGTGTAGTTGGGAAAGGGGATGGTGATGGTCCTTAGTGTCTATGGATTGTAGGTATCTGGGTGGGTGTTTAAAAGCTATTCTCTTTTGGTTTTTCCATCAATATCTTTGCCACCCTAGTTTTTCCGATGGGTATTATCTTTCTGGTTGTCCCCATTTGTCACCCCAGATGGATAGTAGGTGATGACAGGTACATTCTGAATAGTAATTACTTTGGATGAGACGTGAGTGGTGGGTCTCAGTATCTCGAGGTGCTCATATGCTAACTTATGGTATCCAGGCTGTGAATGTGGGGGGATGGCGGCTACTTTTTATGGTAGGAGTATAAATATATGACCATTATCTGATCATCCCATTTTCGGTCATCGGGAGGTTGTAGCTGACGTTATTGAAGAAATTTCTTTTATGTAAAGGTGTATCTGACCGATGGTGACTGCTTTCTAAATAACTGACATTCTGAATTGGGAAATGGGCTTCTATTTATGGTGGGTTAGAAAATTCTCCTTGGGCAGGACAATGTGGGACTTTTCGATGTGCTGGAAAATTAAACTGGTGGTTGGGGCATTTACTGCTCAAGTGCCTTTTTCTAAAGTGGCCCGACCTTGGGATATTTGTGGTATGGCGGAGGTTTATGATATACTGTCATCTAACACATCGGGCCAAGAAGCCCTTATTGCAACTACGTTGGCAGTGAAAAGGGCCTGCATGGATGAGGTGGACAGGAGGACGGGGGCAATCAAGATGACTAATCTTGGATCGAAGGGGATTTCTTCGAATTCGATGGACTTTAGTAAAAAGGTTGCACATGGTGGGCATACGGGTCTACGGTGTGGCACAAGCCAAAGCTGCCACAAGCCCGCTCCTGAAATCAAACAAGTCATACTGGAATATGAAGACCTATGGGGTCATGTAGCTAGTCTATAGAAGCGAGCACTGATTGGGCGTTGGTTATTTTCCGAAATGCCAGAGGCATATATGTTGGATTGGGTTAAATTTACATGGAGCCCCATTCTTGGATACAATCCAAAGGTTAGTATGATGACGAATTCCTGGTTCAGTATCCATTTTATGCACGAAGAGGAGGATGTGGGTGGGGGGCAGGAGTTTTATGCAGTTGCTGCCTTGGTATTTAGGCTTTAATCTGGTGCTGGAAGCCCCAAAAAACAAACTTGTATGGGTCAAGCTGCTTGGAATTCCTTTGGAATTCTAGATGTTCAAGGCTTTGACAACTATTGGGGACTTTGTTGGGAAAACGAAGCATGTAGATCCAAGGATCTTGGGCACATTTGATAAACGAATTTCCTGGTTACTGGTGGAGGTAAATTTTGCAGGTGGTCTTCCTAGTGATGTTGACCTTATCTAGGGGCAGCAAAGACATAGACAATGGGTGGAATTTTGGGGGGTGCCTTTTCAGTGCTTGATTTGTCACTAGACAGGTCACCTTATGGGTCGATGTCCCCAATGTCATGGGTATGGGAGGCGGTATAAAAACTCTGGCCGTGGTTCTTTTAAAGGAAAATCTTCTCTGGTATCATGTGAACATGGTCCATCAAGTAAGTCCTCTTTTCCATCTTCTGACTATGATGTAAAAGATAATATTAGCCCTGCCATTGATAGGATCCCTCGACCCTCATCTGAGTCTGATATCAATGAGTTTCCAAATAAGGCTTTTGACTTGGTTGAGCATGCTTCCCTGCCTCATATGTCATCCATGCCTATTATCGCACCCTCTGTAAATTGTGATAATCCCCCTCCAGATCTGGGTTCGGTGGGGTTGCTGATTGTTTCTCCTTCGATGCCTCCTCTGGAATGGGTGCCTTTACATGAGCTTGAGAATGATGTGCTATCCGATTCCCCGCGAAATAATGTGGGGAGTGACATAGAGTCGCTTTTAGGGAACCCGGGCATTGAATTAGTTGCTTTAACTGTTTTCGACAAAAAACCCTCTCACCCTCCCGTGTCCATCTCTCCGACGTCCGCATCCAACATCACGACCCGGAAAAAAAAAACTAAGTTGAGGTTGTGTCATTTCTGAGAGAGGCTCAAAACAAAATCATTATTCCAAGATAATCTGGATGATTTTCATGATGTTATGATATATGCCATCGATGACCCATGAGCACTTAGAGTATGCAGCCCCATGCATGTTTGTAAATGAATTCAATCATTTCTCTTAATATAAGGGGACTTGGCAACCCCTCTAAAGTGCGTCATCTTAGGGATCTGTTTAATGAGATTAATCCATCTGTAGCTTTATTTCAAGAAACTTTATGCGCTCGTATGAAGGCCATTGGTATCCTCCTCTCGATTTAGTTAGGGTGGCATGATGCTGCTGGTCGGGCAGGTGGTATGTTGGTAATGTGGGATCCAAATGTGGCTCGGTTATGTGCATACATGTTTTTTGGATGGATTGTCTTATCTAGTTTTATAAGGGGGTTATCAAAGAAAATTCAGATCATAAACCTATATGCATCATGTCATGGCCGATCTGCATTTTGGGATCGTTTTGAAGCTTCATGGTTATTAGGGGTATCGAATCCTATTGTCATCGGGGACTATAACGCCACCTTATCTGTTGATGAATTATAGGGGCCCAAGGTGCAACCGGATCCATTGGCTGTATTTTCAATGACTGTCATATGGCAGATATTTGTCCTATTCCATTGGCCCCGACATGGACAAACCATGGGAAGGGGGGAGAGTACATTGGTAAAAGGCTGGATAGAGCCATGGTGTTTGAAGACCTTTTCTCGGTATTGGGAAATTTATGATCCCATATTATTGAAGGAACCTTATATAATCACATGTTGATATCTCGTAAGTGGCGAAAAGAAGCTCCGATGTATGAAATCCCTTTCAAATTTAATTTAATATGGCTTAATGATCCACACTATAACCAAATGGTAATAGATTTTTGGCGGGAGGAGGATCATGGTCGGGAGGTGACTAGTTGGTGCCATCTCTCATCCTGGCTTCGTGCTTTAAAAATGCACACGAAGAGGTGGGAAAGCAATAAGAAAGCTAGGCTGAGGGAGGAGTTAAACGCAATCTTTGTGGAAGTCACGAAAGTTCATGAGGAAATGAGGAATGCTCCTCCAACCCAAAAAAAATATGATTACCTTAAAGCTCTAGAGGTTAGAAGAGTAACAATCCTGGAAATCCGGGAAGTAACTTGGAAATTGAAGAGTAGGATACAATGGATGAAATAAAGGGATTCAAATACTAAATTTTTCCATAAGGTGGCAAACAACAGGAGGCACAAAAACTCTATCTGGCAGATGAAGTTGACTAATGGGACTATGGTCTATTCTACAGAGGACATACAGGCAGAGGCATACAAATACTATTCCCCTTTTTATAAGGTCGGTGAGGAGATCGATTACAGAATTCAATTTTGGGTCTTGGACCACATGCTGGTCATGTTCGATATGAATGCAAATCAGATCCCGGGGAAGGAGATCACAAAAGAAGAGATTGAAGTAGTCTTAAAGTCTTTTGCGGGTGGCCTGCTGAGTTTTATATACACTTCTATGAAATTCTGGAAGATGATCTACTATTGTCGACTGAGCAGATAAGGCGAAATGGATATGTTCCAGGGGATATGAACTCGAATTTCATGGCACTTATTCCAAATTCATCTAATCCAATGGGGTTTCCTAACTAAAGGTCGATTGCACTGTGTAACACCATTTTAAGATAACATCGAAAATAATTGCTAATCGGCTTAAGGGGTTCCTGTCTAATAATATCTCCTTGGAGAAACATGGTTTTCTGAAGGGCAGGTCTATCCATGATGCTGTGACTACTATACAAGAAGTAATACATTCTATCCATTCAAATAAATTGGAGACATTGATTATGAAGGTGGATTTCTTTAAGGCATATGACTGTGTTGATTGGTCTTTCATTACACTGGTGCTATTAAAGGTTGGGATATCTATGCAAAACATTAGGTGGATTATGGCATGTATCTCATCTGTCAGTTTTGTTGTTCTTATAAACGGAAAGCCATCAAAATTCTTTAAGGCTGAGAGGGGCCTTTGCCAATACTATGTGTTATCTTCGCTCATTTTTATTCTTATCATGGATGTTTTTAGCAAGATCCTCCACCAGGCTACACGGGATGGTTTCTTCACGAGTTTAACTTTTTCTCCCACTATTTTTATTACACACTCAATTTTTTTCGATGACTTATTGGTGTTTGGAAGGATTTTATGAAACCAATTGTTCTACCTCCACTACCTTATAAACCAATTTGGCACTGATTTTGGGTTAAATAGTTTAAAGGGAAATCATTTCTGTTACATGGAAGTGGGGATATCAATGAGATTAATTTTATAGCAGAATTCATGGGGGTCCAGACTAAGTCATTGATGGATGGGTTTACTTATTTGGGTTTCAAGCTGAAGCCATGTGGCTACAAGTCACACGAACTGGAGGTGGCTGGTCGACAAGTTTAAAGGTATAATTCAATGATGGAGTCACAGATGACTGTCATTAGGGGGTAGGTATGTGCTTATTCATGCTGTTATTATTCAGTTTATGGTCTACTGGGGGCACCTCTTTTATTTTATTGAGAAAATTGCTGGATGCATAAATTTTGTTGTTAGCCACCTATAAAATTGTTATATAAAAAGGTGGCTAAATAATTTTTGGAGCCTTCAAGAAACAAGTTTATTGCTAAAAATGTTATCACTTGAAGACTCATGAAGACATCATGCCCTTTGTTTAAATCTTCATTGTTGTTTCCATTTCAAACTCTGAAATTCTGTTGATTTCATAGAGAAAATACTGCTGCAAAACACCATTTCTCCCTTCCTTTCACTTCAAACTAACCTTCATTTTTACCCCTTTTATTTCCTATGGAATTCCTCTATTTTCCTTTTTTCTCATTTTTCCCTTCATAAGATCCTCTTTACAAAGTTTAAAACTCATTTTTAAACTTTACCGAAACCCCCAAATCCATAAAAAACATTGAAAATTTCATAAAAAAATACATTTTTTGTATTGCAGGCTTAAGCCCCTTTGGGCTAAGTCCTAACCACTTCCCCACATGTGCCCTGGCGCTAGAACCAAGCGCTAAGCCCTTTCGGCGCTTAACGCATTGGAGAAATCGGCCCGCGCAAGTCTATTTATTTCGTTAAAACCTCCAATGCGATTAGCCCTTTGCATATAACCCCTGATCCCATTACCGCTTCATAAAACCCATGAGCCCGCAAACGAGCGCTTTAATGTTTATATAAACCTTCCCCGTTCATATTTTTCCTTTGTTAAATCAAAAAACCCACTTTTTCTGAGTTTTGGTCTAAACCCGCCAGAACAATGTTTTTTAATGAGAATGGGTAGATTGAAAAGTCCCGCATCATTGTTCCGATGCGATAGAGCCCCCGTTATATAAACCCCGCCTTCTGCTTCTCTCCATATAAACCTACACCCGGGACCAAGAGTTAAAGTCCCGAAGTGCTAATCGCATCGGAGAAATTTAAATGGGTAGATTGAAAAGCCCACACCGTGCTTCCGATGTGATTGGCCCTTATACATAAAGCCCCGGGTCTTTGCTCTCCATACATCCAAAGACCCCACAGACGGGCGCCAACCTCATATATATAACCCGCCCGACAGCCAAAACCTTTGTATTTCATTAATTTTTGGGTTTTCATATGTATTAAAGGGTTTTCGCTGGTACATGTTTTGAAACAATCTCCACCGTTGATCCTGTACCTCCAACGGCTCATATTAACCCCGAGAGGCTTGCCTCTTGTGGGTCCTGCCTCCCTTATTTTTTGATCTCAGTCGTCCGTCCTTGATCCAACGGCTCAGATTGAAACCGCCCTGCCTGTTATGACCCGCGCATATGGTTGGTTTCGCACTCGCTCCCCATCGTCAGATCTGAGACCCCAGATCCAACGGTTAGCGCGCATTTTTGCGTAACTTCAGGCGCGAACGTTAATTCTCTAAGGGCTGCGTGATATGGGTGGTATTTAAAATCCACATGTTAGCCTCTGACACATATCGCGTCCAAAAAGCTAAAACCACCTTCTGCCATTTTGCTACGCGAAACCCGCGGTTTACCCTCCGAAACCACTTCCCATCGTGCTCTCTCCCTGCTGTCAACCTCTGCAGATCTATGACTTAGATCTAATCTGGCCATACACTATCACCCTTCGCCATACCTCAAGGGTCTTATAGATCAATCCTGACCATTGATCTCCGTGGGCCAAGTTCATCTGACGACCCTAAATCCTTCGCAAAACCCCAAATTTCATTTCAAAGCCTTTCTTCCGCCAAAGGGATTTTTCACTCTTTTTATTTGTTTTTCTTCCAATTTCCAAATAATGTGACACCTTCGCATTATTAGTTCACAGCTAATCTCGGCCGTTGATCTATCTGAGATCAACGGATCTGACTTAAAAACTCCCCTCCATTCATCAACCACCTCCTTTGACCCCCGTGAGCAAATCTCCACCATTGGATGTTCTCATCCAACGACCATACTCTTATCCACAACCTCTGAAGAAGTTTTACCCAATACGCAGGATTTCTTAATTGTTTTATGTATTTTTGCAGGTTTTATGTGGTTTTTCCATTATATCAAAGGAAAACCAAAGGCTGGGGATGACGATCCCCCATGCCTTTGTTCATATAGAAAGATCATTCCACAGGGTTCAAATTCACGTTTCATCATTGCTTCATGGGCATTGATGCCATATGGACCTTTTTATATACTTGCACATCAACAAGACACAGAGAATTAAATTAAATGAAGAGTATCAGTGTTGAAGACTAAAACGAGCCAGAACTGAAAATTAAAAGGTTAATTCCACAATTTAATGGATTACGGCTAAGATCAAGTATCAAAAGCCTAATCCTCCAAATTAAAACACAATTAAAGACACATCAAAAAGATTTATCAGTCAGAAAGAGCCTCCACTGCCACATAAGGGGAAAATTGATTCCTCTCAGCTACTAGATTGCTACCTGTGTCCTCAAAGCATTCAACAGAGGCCGAGTTATGATAAGAAAAGAAGATATTTGCCTCAATGCAGCCGAACAGTTAATTCAGTCGAAGAACTTATTGCAAAATATCTATTGAAGTTACTATAGAGATGACACAGAGCCTCAAAGTCAACAAAATCATCCCACCGAGCTTAATTCTTAATGTAAACCAATTAATACAGGAAAATATTGTAAACTTCTCCATTGAGCCCCTCAAAGGCCGAGAAGTACTAAATTTGTATTAATTGAACCCTTAGATATTTCTCTTTCGATCTCCTCATCCTTCTATAAAATCTTATTGAGGAGTTCATTGTAAATGTTGGTTGCAGAACTTTGAAATATACTTGAGCTTGAAACTTCTACTTGTAAATAGTGTTCATGGGCTCTTGAAGCTCTGCTTGTGATTAAATAAGTTAGTCTGAGAAGTGAAGATGATTGCTGAACTAAAACATTGGACTTAAAGCTGTAACTGGTTTGAAGCATCAATACAAGCTGATTTATGGGATCCTGGTCTATGTCAACGGTGATGTTATTTCTTATTGTAAATTGTTATTTTATTTATGTTTTCGCTTTGTCCATCTTCTCTGATAAAGAACATCAAACATAGAGTTAGGATTTACTGTATATCAGTACCCTTCTCTGACTGATAAGCTTTATCTACATGTTTTCTTCCAAATTGTGTTGTTCAGGAATGATTTAATTCAGTTTAAGCAGTTAGGAATGCTGGCGTTCCCTCGTCCTCCTGTCTTAGCTAAATATTGTTCTTGAATGTTATTTTCAGTTTATGTTAAGTAGAGATGAACTAAGGAAGTAATGGTGAGCCCTGTCCTAGTTTTATCCCCAAAGACTATCTGAAAGTTTCCCTAAGAGTGTGTTGAAAGCTGGCTAGTTTTGAAGTACTTGCCAAATCTTAGACTATTCTTCGTTATCGTATGTGTTTCCCTTTGTGTTTAAAATTTTTTCTATTGAAAGTGTATCAAAAGCTGGCTAGTTTCAAAGTACTTACCAGATCTTAGATTACGTTTATGTCTTTCTTAAGTGTATGCCAAAAGCAGGATATTTTCAAATTACTTACCTGATCTTAGGCTGCTCTTTGTTCTGCATTTGTTCATTTCCCCTTCTTCTTGTATCATTTCATTCCATAAAATCAACTTTAAAGAGATCCTTAGACATAGATGACTTGCCCCATGGACCACTCTTGAACCTTGTTGTTTCAATTAAACCCTATTATGACTCCATAGCCCAATGGACTAAAACCAGCGTTATATCTATCTAATCAGCCAAAACTTGTTATGATTGCTTGCAACTTCACACCTTTGAAACTCTTTCCATTTAGGACTTTCCCTCAAATAATAATCATGCTCAACCATCCAAAAAAAAACAAAACCCTTGGCCTTCATAACTAGCCTAATATCATCACCCAAAAGCTTTTCAAAGATAAATCAATCTTTGCACTTTATTGGAGAGATCCCTCTTCGGATTCAGGAGGGCTAGATCATAGAATCCCAAAGTGGTTGAAATAAGTGTTCTCCCTGCAGTTGGACTTTTGCCAATCTTGCTAATTACAGGGAGCTAACAGTTGTAATTTCCAACTTTCTATGGTCGAGTGCCTCTAGTAATAGGAAGATTCATTTATGTAAGTTGAGCATGGTATCGACTCCAAAGGATTTTGGGGGTTGGGGTCTTCTAGATTTCATGAAATTTACAAATTACCTTCTGGCTAAATCATTGTGGAGAGTCATTAATCTTAAGGCATGTGGTAAAAAATTATCCATTTTAAATATGTTGAAGGGGACCTTCTGTTACAGATATATAGGGGGATGAATATTGGTTCAAAGAGAGGATCGAAAATTTGACCTTCTATTACAGATATATAGGGGGATGAATATTGGTTCAAAGAGAGGATCAAAAATTTGGAAAATTTTCAATAAAGTCATGCTGGTGTTGGGCATGTGTTTGTTATGGAGATTCGGGAATGGGAAATCCATCCTTTTAGGGGTAGATAGAATACTGGGGATTGACAAGGAATTCCAAATGGATGATGGGATTATTCATAGATTGGCTCATATAGGAATTTTTTATTTATATCAATTGATATCATGCTGGAGTTAGGGTAATCTGATCTAGAAATTGGGGGAGCAGTTGGGGCTGCCCTAAAGGGACTCTCAAAATTGGAAGAGTTTTACAGATTCCCTCTAGGATGGGGATTTGTGTCTCCACCAGGATGGGGACAAAGTGGTTTGGGATGGTATTTTGAAAGATGGTGGTTTGGCAGTGAAGGATATCCACTCATTTGTAATTTCCTGTTGTATAGTTGGGGGGGTCATCTCTCCTTTCAGAAGATATTGGTGGTGGAAGCTGCCCATGAAGATCTTATTTTTTGGGTGGTTGACTTGGGAAGGGAGGATATTAACATGGGATAGGCTAAATAGATTTGGCATCCTCGATCCTGGGCAATGCCCCCTCTGCCATATTCATGAGGAATCAATCCTACACTTATTTTTGTTCTGTGAGATTACAAGGAATTTACCCCATTCTCTCCTTATATTATTGGCCCGAATTGGCTACCAGAGGATTTTACCAGCACTTTAGAGAGATGGGGTGCCTCAAATGGTCTTTATAAAGCACTCCCTTTTTATTTTTTTTGGGAGTTATGGCTTGCTCGAAATCGCCTCATTTTTTAGGGAAAGCCCATTATCCTGCCTATAATTCATGGGGCTATCATAGTGTGGATTTTTGGTCAAGATCAGCATAATGTTATCACAAAAGATCTTTCTCATCATACTCATCCTCATCCTATCAACCTTCTTGCGGTTTACTTTGATGGAGCTCTATCGGAAGGGGTATGTGGTTGTGGCACATGGATCAAGATGGATAGTTCTGATCACTATTAGACGTTATGGAATGGTGGGTCGGGTATAAACAATAAGGAAAAGCTCCTTTCCTTATGGAGTGGTCTGTGGGTGGCTCATAATCTTGGTCTGCAATCCATTCCTATACATGGGGATTCTAATACGCTTCCATACGCTTCCATACGCTTCCATACCCTGGGAACGGTTGAGGGGACCGATGCTACGTATAATGTGAAAGCGGGGAGCGGGGAATGGATGTTGAGGCCGCATGCAAGTTGAGGGAGTGACATGCGCATCGACGGGCACAGATCGCCGATAGGCGGCGAAGAAGGGTGATGCGAGATTTGAAGAGACAGGAGATAGAGAGGAAAAATCAGAAGGAGGCGCCTCAGAGGATAGGAATTATGGATTTGGATACCCGGGAAGAAGACGGGACAGCGGTGGAAGCACAATGGGTGCATGGGAGCCCAGCGACATGAGGAAGAGAGATGGTGACTGACGAAGACGATGAAAAGATGCAGCCCGAAGAGAGTTTCGATGACGAATGGCACGACGTGATGCGGCGAATGTTTCAAGAGCAGACGACACTCACCCCTCCAGGCAGCCCTACTTCCCACATTCTGCATGGCCAGGATCCCTACCTTCCCCTGGTACTGTATCAACCTTTAAGTAATATTTTCATTAAGTTACAAGCATTAAGTCAGTCATACAGTAGTTCATCAGCATAAGTAACGTCTGGTAATAGCAGCGTTACTAGTAGTGTTGTATTCCCTAGTGGAACCGTTACGCAACCAGAACCTGGAGGATTTATCCTGGTCAATAATCTGCAAGTACACATCGCTGGATCTTTCACCCGGTATCCAGAGTTCTCTGGTTGGGGCAATGATGATGTAGAGCAACACTGGTATTTGTGTGAAGCCATTTGGAGGGCTCGACAGACCCCAGATGCAGGGAAGTTAATAGAGTTCCAAACCACGCTCAGAGAGAGGGCTCTGCGATGGTTTATCAAGTGGTCTGAGGCTCATCCTAACCCCGTAATTGCGAACGTAAAGCGAGATTTTGTTAGCGAATTCAAGCTTCCCCAGACAGACCAGCAGGGCCTATCTGAGCTGTGGGAAATTAAGCAGAAGGAAGGTGAGACCGCATGGGAGTTGATACGGCGATTCAAGGACGCAATCGGGAAACTCAGCTACCTGATCGATCCAAACCACCAGAGGGACTGGTTCATCAAGGCTCTGCTTCCCTTGACACGAACCCCTCTCACTCAGCAGAAGATTGATAATTTGCAGGACGCTTTGGAGCAGGCCATGAAGATTGAAGCCATGGTGGGCTACCCCTAGGAATACCGGGGGGGGCCGGCCCCGCAAGATCCTTCTTTGATAGGGTTGCAACACCAGATCGCCAGCTTGACTGAGAAGCTCAAGGAACTCCAGCCGGTGAGACCAGCGTGGACGAATGTTTGGTGCACTCATTGCCTGGTCGAGGGCCACGTCGCAACCGAGTGTCCCCGGTTGCGTGGCGCAAGGGCAGGACCCTCGGTCGCGGCAATCCAGGGGGGTCCACCACTTGGTGGTGGCGTGGCGATGAATCCGCAGGGGGTCTACCAGCCGCAACAGCCTTACGCGGGGTTCCCACCTCAACCGGGTTCCTCCACCACAGAGTACTGCGAGATTTGCCGAACGTTGGGGCATCCTCCTCGGATGTGCCCGATACTACAGAAGTACTCCACGGTCCCAAACAATGTGTACTGCAAATTTTGTGTTTCTACGACTCACAACACTGAACAGTGCAGGGCGCTCGACGCACTTGCGGATCGATTGGATCGTCCCTCCTACATAGTGAATGAGGCCCCAAGGGGAAGAGGCGGAGGCATGCGGGGAGGCCGCACAGGCGGACGTGGTCCGGTGAAATGTTACAACTGTGACCAGGAGGGTCACGTGGCTCGAGAATGTCCCCTTCTGCGACGACCTTGGTGCTCCCAGTGCCGGGTGAACGCCCACGCCACAGAGGACTGTCTAGAGCTCATCAAGAAGTGGGAAGAACGGGCGAGGCAGAGGGGAGCGAATCTGATAAAATCAGAGCCGCGAGGGACCGCGACCCCAGACATGCAAAACGTCGCGATCGTGACGAGGGGCGGGAAGAAAACTGGAGAGAATGCCCACGGGAAGGAGCCAGCACGAGGGGTTCGGCTGGCATCCCCGAAGATGTTAATCAGGCCTGAAGCCCAGAAGAAGTATTTCTAGGAGGAAGTTGAGGCGTTCGCCCAGCTGCGGGACGTGGGAGGTCTGGAGGAGCCCGTGCTGCCGGAATCTGGGGTGCAGAGTGTCACAGGTGCTGTGGTCGAGGATTAGCTCCAGCTATTCCTCAGGATTGTTGACAATGCTGCGCTGCGACAGCAGCTCAAGCATGCTTTGGAAGTTGCACTGCAGGGGCGCACAGGGCTTAGAGATTCGGCGAACGCTGCCCCTCAATACGTGCAGCGCGTCAAGCGGAACAAGCAACGAACATGCAAAGAATTTTGGCTCAACACGCAGGTTGCGGGATTCCAAATCAGCGATACCATGTTGGACTTGGGGTCTGACGTCAACATTCTGCCACGGAAGACGTGGGAGGCTCTTGGAAGGCCACGGCTGGCCTACTTGCCAATCCAACTCAGGATGGCAAACCAGTACTGTATTTTTCCAATCGGCCGGCTCGAGGGTGTCGAGGTCGAAATTGCAGGGGTGAAGACATACACCAACTTTGAGGTTATTGATATTATGGGCGACAAGGATCCTTATCCTGCCTTACTCGGCATTGATTGGGCTTTTGAGAATTACGCCATCATCGACCTTAAAAAGGAGCTGATGATCTTTGAGGATGGGGAGGTACGGGTCACCTAGCCCCTTGACCCGTATCAGGGCCCACGATATACGGAAACAGTGGACAATCGGGAGGATGCTCAGATGATGGACCACCTTTATCAGATGACCGCAGGAAAGCGAGACGACTATATTAACCGGACCGCAACTGGCTCTGTTAGTTGGCGGAGTGTGAAGAGCTTGGAGCTCGGATCCGAACTCGCGTGGGAAGACTGGCAGCAAGGGGGGTATGAGACCACCACACGGAGATGTGCTTCCATTGCCCAAGTCCGGTGGGTGGGGACTGAGATCCGCGGATATCCCACCTTGTCGAACATGCAAGCTGTCAATACTTTTATTACCAAGATGGAAGACCTGGTCCCAGCTGAAAGCTGGATGCCACTTTTGGATGTGGCCTTGCAATCCACGTCGGCTCGGTGGTGGAAAAATCACCGCAACACTCTGTTGTGATGGGATTGCGTGGCGGATGCTCTGCGGGCACGCTTTAAAGAGGATGAAGGACCTCACAGTATGCTTAAGTATCACGGAACTTCCGACCCGCGACACCATTTGCGGGCCTGTGAGGAGCAGTGGCGCAGCACCAGGTACCTTGAAGAGTTGTGGGTCCACAGGTTTATCCACTCCTTGGATACAATCCCCCAGGCCTGGTACCTGGAGGAAGAGTGGAAACGGGGAACCCGCTCGTGGCAGGAAGTCACGGACAAGTTCGTTCGATGCTTCTTGTTCGAAGGGGAGACGACGCGGGAGTCTTGGGCCCTACAGGCAATCAAGGAGGTCTTGTTTTTCCACCATCCCGAGCCCGACGGGGGCCCGGTTGTGTCACGACTTGAGGCCAGGCGCGAGTTGGTTTGCCAACGGGTTGACGGCAATCCGAATGATGATAGTTCGGAGGACCTCAGGCATCTCTATTTTGACGAAAAGGAAGGCAAGAGGAGCATCAGTGAAGAGCCGACGACTGAAGGAGTCCATTTAAAGCCACTAAAGAAGAAGAAGTTGAACATTGGAACAGACGAGAAACCCAAGTTGGCAATGGTGGGAGATTACTGGGACGAGGAAACGACAAAAGAAATTTTCAGCCTCCTCCGGGAATACGAATACTTGTTCCCGTCCTCGGTTGCATACCTGAAGGGGATCAAGGGGGAGCTTGGCGAAATGCGCATCATGCTGAAGTCGGGGGCCAGGCCGGTGAAGCACTGACCCTACCGACTGAACCCACGTATCAAAGAAAAGGTCAAGATGGAGATCGACAAGATGCTGGCTGCAGGTCTCATCTTTCCAGTAGAAGAAGCAGAGTGGGTGAGTCCCATTGTCATTCAGAACAAGAAGGACAAAGTGGAGATACGTGTCTGCGTAGACTATCGGAGTTTGAACAATGCCTGCATCCATGATCCATTTCCCACTCCTTTCAGTGATGAAGTTCTAGATCATGTTGCGGGAAACGAAGCCTATTCCTTCACTGATGGGTTTTCGGGCTACCATCAGGTACGCATTGCCGAAGAAGACAAAGCAAAGACGACATTCACCACTGAGTGGGGATCATTCGCATACCACGTTATGCTGTTTGGTCTGAAGAACGCACCGGCTGTGTTTTCCCGGATTGTAATTGCTGCTTTCCGGGAGTACATTCACAAGTTCCTGGAGGTCTACATGGATGACTGGACCGTCTACAGTCTGTTGAAGAAACACGCCACCCTTTTGCGTATTATGTTTGATCGGTGCCGTCAGTTGCAGATTTCCTTGAACTTGAAGAAATGTATTTTTGCAGTTCTATTCGGCACACTCTTAGGCCATGTGGTGTGCAAGCAGGGGTTCTGTGTCGATCTCGCCAAGGTCATGGTCATAGTTCACATGGAAGCTCCCGAAACAGTGAAGCAGTTGCGTGCACTGCTCAGGCACACAGGATATTACAGGCGGTTTATCCACAACTATGCAAAGATTACGGCCCCTTTGGAGAAACTGTTGCGGAAGTCAGAAGTATTCCAGTGGACGGAGGAGTGTAGGAAGGCCCTTGACACCTTGAAGGAGAAGTTGGCGACAGTACCCATACTTGTTCATCCCGACTGGGATAAGCAGTTCCATGTGCATATTGATGCGTCTGGTATTGCACTTGGGGCTGTCTTGGCGCAACCCAGGGAGACGACAGTTGACCACCCCGTCTACTTCGCCAGCCGCAGGTTATCGAATGCGGAGAAGAATTACACCACGACCGAGCGGGAGGCGTTGGCAATGGTGTACTCCCTCCAGAAGTTCCGCCACTATCTTCTGGGCAGCAAATTCACATTCTTTACGGACCACTCTGCATTGAAGTATCTGGTGAATAAGCCTATTTTGGAAGGACGGATCTGTCGATGGCTTCTACTCTTCCAGGAATTCATGTTTGAGGTGATTGTCAAGCCCGACAGGCTGAATGGTGGTCCCGATCATTTATCCCGGTTGGAGATGGGAGAGAACGAAGGCTCGTTGGACGATGAGCTGCCGGATGCCGACCTCTTCCGAGTCGAAGCAGTACCGGATTATTTGGCTGACATTGCCACTTATCTGAACACGAGACAATGCCCTCAGGATTACACCCCGCTCCAGAAACGCCACCTGGTTGTCCGGGCGGCCGACTACCAATTGATCGCGAGGCAGCTATACAAGCTGGGCCTCGATGAGGTGTTGCGCAGATGTGTCCTTGACCACGAACGGGAAGCGGTAATGTGGGAATGTCACAGCGGTGTTGCGGGAGGGCATGTGGGTGCGAAACCCACCGCAAGAAAGGTGCTCCAAGCTGGCCTGTGGTGGCCGATAGTACATGCTGACTGTAAGGCCTACGTGAAGCGCTGCAATGTTTTCCAGCGGACGGGAAGGCCCTCTCACCGGGACGAGCTTCCGCTACACCCAGTGCATGTATTGTGGCCGTTCGAAAAGTGGGCTGTTGATTTTGTAGGTCCCATCGCCCCGGTTGCCAGACACTCCAAGGCCCAGTACATCATTACCGCCATGGATTACCTCACCCGGTGGGCTGAGGCAGCGGTGGTACGCGACTGCTCGGCGGAGACCGCTGCCCGGTTCATTTTCGAACACATCATCAGCCGGTTTGGCTGCCCACGAAGCTTAACCAGCGATCAAGGTACGCATTTCATTAATGCCACGGTCAAGTCACTACTGGACACATTTATGATTCAACATCACAAAAGCAGCCCATACCACCCGCAGGCCAATGGTACTGTGGAAGAATTTAACAAAATTCTTGAAAAAGGCTTGACTAAGATTTGCAATGCTCAGCGCGACGATTGGGATGAGCGTCTCCCAACGGCATTGTGGGCCTACCGGACCACGGTGAAATTCTTGACCAATCAGACACCATTCCAGTTGGTGTATGGCCGGGAAGCTATGATTCCCGCTAAGTTCACTATACCCAGTCTTTTGATTTCTACGTCTCTTCAGTTCTCAGAAGAGGAGTCACTTCGGGAATGCCTCCAGGAGCTACAGGAGCTGGATGAGGCCCGATTCCTGGTGGAATTCCACCAGAAGGTTCAGAAGGCCAAACAGAAAGCGTGGCACGACCGCCACCTCAAGACCAAAGCCTTCCAAGTTGGCGGCAAAGTTCTCTTATATGATAGCCGGTTCTAGAAGTTTCTAGGAAAGCTCCAGATGCACTGGTTGGGACCCTACTTTGTCATTGAGATTCGCGACTCAGGAGCCGTTCGGTTGGCACAGTTGGACGGTACAGTTCTCCCTGGGTGGGAGTAAATACGTTTCACTTCTCATCAATAACTCTCGCATCCGAGAGCACCCGTAGCATAGCATAGTCGAGTAACTCTCCTGCAACCGAGATGAGCATAGGGAGTCTTTTCCATTCATAGGTAGTCTGTCAATAACTGATCAGTTGCGGTGGCCGCACCGCAACCGACTGTGGTCAGGGCGGCGCCTGTCCAGCGTGTCATCCTTGTAGGATCCATCCACGTGCCAGTATCAGTCCAGGTCATTTCCGTCAGTCCTTTTTGTCAGACCGTAGGATCACTCAGATTTGCATCATAAATTACCATAAGTAGACAGTAACCGTACCATAATCATTTGCCATCATCCGCAGTTCCCTCAGCCGTCGCGTCCGCCCATTTCCCCATGCCGCCGTCAGCAACTGTCAGATTACACACAGGCATGCGATTGATCGCATGATTATCACAGGCAAGAAAGCCAGCAGGAATTAATTGTCGTTATGGGGTCTCATCAACTCCGCTCGTGCCAGGTGATGACATAACTTGCATGGAGACCAACAGCACGAGAATGCCGGACTAGTTCAATTTGGCAATTGTAGCGACACCAGAGCGGTTGAAGTCTCAAAACGCACCGCACCAAGATAGCAGCTCCAGAAGAATTCTACAGGTTTACCAGCGCCGTGCCAAGAATGCCGGAATGCCGGACCAGTTCAATTTGGCAATTGTAGCGACACCAGAGCGGTTGAAGTCTCATAACGCACCGCACCAAGATAGCAGCTCCAGAAGAATTCTACAGGTTTACCTCCATTGGCAGACATATATGGAGCATCACTACACACCAGGCAGTAGCTCAACCAACCGAATGCAACCAGAGTACAGGGGCCTCCAGCAATCGTCCTTGATGAATTTAAGAACTCTTCCTGTCTTTGGGACTACAGGACCGGCCCTGCAATGCACCCGGTTCCTCCTCAGCCGAATTCAGAATGGGTCCCTGTGGCTAAACGAGGAGATCCCCATTCACGCTAAAGACATTCATCGGTTCACAGGGCTGTCCCAGAATAGCGCAGACGTCTCCGCTGCTGGTCAGACATCCTCCAAGCGCGCCCGAAAGTCGGGTGATACAGACCTGTATACCAAGTATGGCACTCGCCGGGGGGGGGGGAAAG
Organism: Pinus albicaulis; assembly: GCA_034641835.2. Taxonomy (NCBI): domain Eukaryota; kingdom Viridiplantae; phylum Streptophyta; class Pinopsida; order Pinales; family Pinaceae; genus Pinus; species Pinus albicaulis. The sequence goes on along the minus strand of JAXQQM020077064.1, from coordinate 36,301 downwards.
GTGCCAAAATTGATCTGATTAACAAGCCGGAGATTCGGTTCGCTTGCTATCTCATTGCTAGCAAGACGATGCGACATTATACCAAAGGAGAGTGCACCTTGGATACCATCTCCATTGCGGAGCACTGTATCTAAGGCACCAGGCTGAATTGGTGTTCTTTCGTGCTCAAAGAACTGTTCGCGGCATGCGAAGAGAATTATAAGCGCACCACTAGTTTCATCTATGGTTACTTGATTGTAGCTTTTGCCATGTGGAAATGGCACATTCCTCCTGTCCGGCTGCCGGCAGAAACTACCGCGAGGCAGCCCCTCGCGATGAAATTCACCCCGTGGTAGGTGTCCTCTGACCCCAGCACTAAACAGGTGAATGCGGAAGTGTTTCGGGCTTGGTACGGGTTAATGAGAGATGTGGTGGCTAACCAGCAACGGGTGCCCAGGCACCTGTTAGACGATTATAGTGAGCAGGTATGGTTCGGGGTAAGCCACAGGCACACTTACCTCCACCCCACTTGCGTGCCGGAAGCCACGTTCCACATGGCGCCGCTCAGATTCCAGCTGGACGATGCTACCTTTCACCGCAAGGTCTCTGCGTGGCCGGGGGTCATAAAGCACATCTGCGACGGGATCCCCAGATACAACTTTGAGCGGATGCTACCGACGCAGCGGCCTGCCGAGACAGGCGCAGCAGGGTCCTCACAGGCCGCGACGGGACCTTCTCAGGATGCAGCCGGGACCTCATAGGGACTCCCTGAATCACTGGTCCCCGTCGTCCAACACTTCAACACTCAGGTACGGAGTCTCAACGTGGCAACCCAAGTTATTTCAAGCGATGCCCCTTTGTTTCCCTTATTTTCTGAATTCCAGCTCAGTCGTTCTCTTTCTCTATCCCATACTGCCCCTCTCACTTCTCCCATCCCTACCAACTTATTCACTTCTACCAGCCCCATCATCACCCCAATGGGTGAACCGGGCCTGGGACCTGATCAATTAGACCCCCCTCCATCCAAGCGGGTCCGCACCGCCATCACTGATCCGGTGGTGAACCTTACTGATGATGATCCGCCATCCACTCTGCTCACAGGGACATTGATTCTGGAGGAACCCCTGATTGATCCATCAGAATTCCTCAATATTCGCCTCCCCCATACCTCCTCCACCCCATCCACCGCTCCCTCGACTGTCCGTCCACCTGCCACTTCATCTGTTCCATCAAACTCATCTGCCACTGTATCCGACCCTCTTATCCAGGAACTCTTTGGAGGAGACCACGGGGCTGAATTCACCTCCAGTACTGAGGCCGTAGTACCACCAGTTGACCCCATGGCCACACCCCAGGGTTCTTTCTCTACTATATTTACTCGGCTGGCCAATGTTGGGGCTGACTCGGTCAAGGCTCCGCCTGAGCATGCTGACCCTCCCCCCACAAACCAGACCACTCAGCAAGATCGACCAGATTCTGATATGGGCACCTCAATGCAGCAACAGACACCGGTGTCCCCTCCTGAGAACTCCAACAGATCAGTGGCCAGTGGGCAACCTCTACAGGAGCGAATGCCGGAGCAGGGCGCTTCCAGCAACCCCAATGTAGAAACATGGGGTACAGGCCAGTTGTACCTATTCATTCAGCGGGCAACCCTGCAGGCCGAACAGCTTCATTTGGAGCTGCAGCAGCGGTGCGATGAGCAGCACCACCAGATCATAGTGCTTACTAAACAGCGCGACCAGCTGACCAAGGAGAAGACCTACTTGCAGGAGCAGGTCACCATTGCTGCTCAGGCGTTCTCAGACCTATGGCCCGCTGTAAGGGCTCACCATGCCCCACTTCCTGCCGATATCGCGGAGAGCAATGTGGCCGTCCAGGCTTACCACATTCGGTCTGCCTTCACGGGTCTACGCAGGGAGAATCAAGAATTTCAAGTGGCGTTAGCCGCACGGCCCACGCTCCCCCACCCACAGATTGTATACTCAGAACAGGTGGCTACCAAGCAGACCCAGGAAGCTCACCTACAGGCGACGCTTCACTCCACAGCGCGCGAGGCTTACGACCTCCTGCGAAGTCTGTAGGAGTGTTCACTCGCCCTCACTGTCAAAACGCAGCCCATCTCTGCCCAGCTACAACAGATTGCCAGGGAAATTCAGGAGACCGCAGACCCCGCGAGGTTAGATCAACTCTATGCCCAGGCGGACGAGCTTGAGGTTCAAATGCAACAGACCGAGGCCAACTCAGCAGCGGCCAAGCAGATAATTCGGGAAATCTGTCCACCCATTCAAGCCAGTGCCAAATCAATACAACACCTAGCTGCAAAGGCCGAGACCCAGCTTACCACGATGTTCAGGGCTGTCCCGGCGAATATAGAGGAGGCCGCTGCCACCAGGATCATTGAGGAAGCAGACTCACTAATGCAGGGCTGGCAGCAAGCGGTGTCGGACTTCACTGGGCTTAAAGATACAACGCTCCGCAGGGTCTCGGAGTTGGGGCCCTTGTTTGAACAGCCGCTTGGAGGAGCACAACAGGAAAGGGCATGAGGCGAAGGCACACAGGCCAAACAGGGCACGGGAGCCAGCGGGGCAATAGAGGTGGAAACTGTCATTTGTGATTGACTCGGGGACGAGTCAAGGAATTGTGGTTGGGGCCTGTTGGGGCCATTGTTTTTGAAATCTTGGTTAGAAAATTTTGAATTTTGACCTTTTGAGTTGCGGCATGAAGACACATGGAAATCGCGACTGCGTCGCAACTACCAGGAATCGCAGAGCTATCAAGGTGGCGCGGAAGCATGAGATAGCTGAAGAAAGAACACACACAGGTACAGATGAAGAAAACACACAGCAGAAGACAGAAAGCGGAACACACAGATAACAGGAGAGAAGCTGGAAGCAGTTGGAGAAAAGACACAGAGGAACTGATAGTCGCGATAGCGGGTGAATAAATAACAGTCACCCGGCTGAAAGGAGAGGATGCTGCAGAGGTTGCGAGGCTCGTGACGGGAGAAGAAGCACAGAGCAACTGCGGGAAATCATGCAAGACACTTCTATGGTTCCTAATCTTCTCTATTCTACCTTTCTGTTCCGTAAGACATCTGTATCAGAGTTGTAAGCTATCGCTGAAAATGCTATGTAATCGTGTGCTTGGCCAAGAGATTAATACAATGGAAGGTTGCTGTCTCAATGAGAGGTTTACATGCATGTAATGTGTTTATGCTGGTTTAAAATTTTATTTTCTAATGTCTGAATGCTTCTTAAGTGCTCTTGCGTACAGGTCTCCGTCTATATAATCGATGTATTGTCCGTCATGAGTTGCGACTCTATTCCTTGCCATTGATCTCATCCCCTTCTGCATGTGGTTGTGGGACGCCTCAGGTGAGACTCACTGCTCTCCGGAGCAGGGTGAAAATGCCGGCGTGATCCTAGACTACATCGGACCCCTTTGTTGGCCACAACTCCTGAACCTGGGTCTTGTCCGCGAGACCTGACTTCTTGCCAACAGTTATCGATGGCATTAGTGGTATATCTTCTTTCCAGCCACGAGGACTACAAGGTTGTATTGACCGTGTAAGGGGACTACTATCCAAGTTAAATAATCCTCCTCTCTTGCATATATATCAGGAGAATAACATGCGAGCAGATCAAATTTCTAAGAGGGGTTTGAATGTTTCTCCGGGTTGTCTATAATTTTTTAATTATAGGGGAAAGAAAGTGATTGAGCATCATGAAATTTCCATATCATGACACTATTATTATTGGGATTGGCATCGTGTCTTCTTTTCACTTAAGGTTTTCCCATTTTTGTCTATATTAATGTATCACAGAAGAAAATTTGGGCACGATCATGTCTGGATAGAGACTGAGATTTCATCTCGAATCATACCAAGAAAATTTGATCTATTGGTGCCTTGGATGCTATATGTCTGTTATCGACTGCAAGTGAGCCTATTTACAAGCGACCCTGCTTAACTCTGCTACAATGGATCCATTAGGCTCGATTCCATGAACATACCATAAATGTTTTTTGGGACTCTTTGATACTATCTGCTCTTACCATCGGCAAGCGAGCCTATATATATGTGAGACTACTAAATCTATGATCCTTTATGTCTCTTCAATTTCCGTGGTGGATCGGGCTCAATGCAATGTTGAAGTGAATGTGGCTCGGTTTAATGTTTTCGTTTTTACTAGTTACACTGTTTTAGTTAATATATATTTGTGGGTCCTTTTTAATACGGTGTTATGGCACATGGGTTAGATTAGTCCATGCATGGCTTATTTATGGTATCTGCTTTACGTAGCTCATAGGGAATGATGATTTATGGGATATCTGTTATGCACCCAATTTTTGTGGTGAGCTTTATCTTGTTTATATGCATGATCCAGTTTTGGGTATTTATATACCGGATCTATGTACCAATAATGATGTAACTTTTTATTCATATAATATAAGCAGGAGTTCTTTTCTTTCTGAAAAAGAAGGAAAAATTGAACATTTTCATTAAAGAAAATTTTTGCATTTGCTTATATCTTGTTATTTTTTTGCTGAAAAATATTACCTATGAGATGTCATCGGTCAAGACCAACATCATACCTTGCATTTCAGCAAAAAAACATAGCAGATAAAGAAAACGACTGCTCCATAGGGAATATTTACCAAACCAACTAACATTACCATGAATATATCAACATAAACATGGCAGAAAATGATCGCCCAACTACCCAAAGAGAGGATTACTCCCAAACGAGGAAAAAATAGAAGAAAAAAGGGCCAAAAAGGGACACATAGTCGTCCCATGTGCACACCATTGGAGGTCCCGAAAGAAACCCAGCAGGGACTGAGCAAAGAAAAAAAACAAGCAATGAGGCCCAGTAGATACTGAGAATGCTTAGACAATTACAAAAGAGCCATGGCTATATTAATTATTTTTATAATTATTAATAATAATAAATAAATTATATATATATATATATATATATATATATATATATATATATATGTGACTAAGTCTTTTGATGCTTATTCAAGTTTACTAGCTATTTAATTTATGTGGCTACACTATCACTAATCATAGTCATGTTTGGAGGAAAGATTCACTTTTATGAAAATGATATGAGAGGTTGTATTGTCTTTAATTTTAACATCATAGCTTATATAATACCTTCGGACTCGCTATATTTTTTCATGATTAGCTATTGATATTGCAACCCTAATATACATAACCGTATAAGATAACAAGAGCGACAAGAGTCCCAAGGAGGAGTTTTTTCTTATCCGGTAACTAAAAGTTTGATGATTTACAACTATTTTCAAGTCCATGATAAGATTTCCACCTTGCATTTTCCATTTTAACAATGCAATTAAGTTTTTGATGAAGATGGATTTTGAGATATTTATATGAAGTCACTTCCTCCTAGCTAATTTTGTCATGCCTAAATATTATTTTAGTTTTAATAGTCATACTTTTACTAGAGCAAGAATCCATGAGGATTTTTAGCCCTTTTTAAGATCATAGGGACTCCTCGCCATTAGATCAATATTATCGGTGTCAAAAAGAAGGATGATGACTATACAAAAGGGTATTGGACTAACATAAATTTTCCTTTCAAGCAATCCTCCAACTTGACCAAATATATGCCAAATAAAGTAGGGTACAAAGAATAATCTTACTTAATTCTTATATTATAATTACTTTCTTTTGACTAGTTTTTATTCTTCCTAAACTTGACAATAACATTCCCTTACCACCTTACCACAATAAATTTCAACTCAAAAAAAAAAAATCAAATCTTCTTTTTTTTTAAAGGAACAAGTAGAAATTTTCATTAATGAAACTGGAAACAGACGAGGTCCCTTACATACATGGAGCTCTTAGGCTGAAAATTGATCAGCGGATTAACTAGAAGAGAGACCCTATTGCTACCTATATGATTCACATACATACTTATTACATATTTTGTATTGTAAACCTTTGAGAAAACTCCACAATATACTACTGCTCTACAAAATATAGAATTTCAAAGATGAAACCTCCCACAAATTCCAAGTTCGTCTTCTGTCATTGCCTCATCAGAAGGCAGTCCCAGGTCCTCTTGTTCGCTAGCCCCAGTGTCCAAACCACGAACAACAACAACATCATTACCCACATTAGGTTGAGCAGAACCATCCCTGTAACGGAATTCTTCTTTCAGCACACCCATGGTGGCTGTCTCAACCTTCACTTCAATATTCTCCACATTATGACGTAAATTCACGACAATTGTGGTTAGGAGTTCCATGGATTTCTGAATCAGTTCCACATCCTTTCCAAGATGAGACAACTAAGAGTATACAACTGTCATATTTTCATTAATTTCTTTGATAATTTTCTTGGTCACTTTCTTATTCGAGTTGTCCACTATATCCCCTATACGCCCATTGAGCCCAGACTCCATCGCATCGCTGCCACTGTCATTTCTTGCACAAGTCATCTTTTTGGCAATTCTCCTCTGCACCAAAGTTATCCTATGGATGATTTTCCTCTGCCATCCGCTATAAATAAGAGCCTAGTCGTTCCTGACATTCCTCCCTATATTATCAACCATAAATGGTTGTTGTCTATGCAACATGATGACACCACTTCCCTCCATCTCCATCACTGCCAAATCCTGCTCGACTCCAAGAGAAATGGTACTAAACCTGCTTTCAAGTTAATGCAAATTAAATAACCAGGAGAACGACCAAGGGTCGCATACCCACCTGTCATGGTATATGGCCACCTTCATGTCTCGATCCCACATGTTCATTAACTTCCAACCATCATTCCCTTCTCCCAAAGTTCTCCGTTGCGTCCTTTGTATGTTTTCCACCTTAAATTCCCACACAATATTCTGAGTTCCCGTACCAAGATGTACTCCCTGGAGATTGTGTTTTTTAACTTCATTATGGGACATGACATATATATGTTTATTGTTAATTATTATGAACCCTTGTTCTAACTCTGCTCTGATGTTGGATTGAGTGTTTGCCACATGGTTGTTGGCTCTTTTTACATGAAAATTTTTAAATTTTTAAATTTTCCTTAGTAGGTACATTATCCTTATGAGGATTGGAGAGGATTCAGACTCCATGGGGCACTAGCATTTAGAGAGATTCAAACACTTTTGGATAATTTCCAGGGAATCACCAACAATGACCAGATCCTTGATACCCTTGGAAATGTTGATTTTCAATCCTTGCTAGAAGAAGAGCGCTTCAACTTGATTATTTGTGGCTTTTCTGAAGCCCCATACAAACTTTAATTCGGTCTTCTTTTCGAAGTCTAATAACACCCCTCCCTCTCCAACCTCTCCGAAAAAAACTTTTAATTCATATTACATATTCTAAAAATGATTCTTAACCATTATATTAAAAACTTTTCTAAAATCAATAAATAATATAAAATATTGTATTTAAAACCATGTCTATCTATATATGCATGCTAGAATTCTCTAAATTATTATAGATATTCTATAATATACCAAAGTTTACGTTAAGTGCTCCTTTTTATTTTTGTTAAAAAATCTTTTAACTCTTATAACAGATTCCAGTTTACTCTACTCTCATGTCTAAAGTTTTTATGTGATAATATAAAATATTTGATTGAAAACCATGTCTATCTATATATTCATGCTACCATGCTCTAAATTATTATAATAATATACCAAAGTTTAGGTTACGTGCTTCTTGTTAGTCCCTGCGCCTTGCGGGCTGCAAGGGCTATTGTAATCACATGCGATATTTTCATAGTATATTCACAGGAATTAAACTTTATAAGCTCAATGTAACCCAATGTTTTTTAATTTTAGATCCCGGTGCACCTTTTGGTCAACGTATGAGCTTCGTACTGCCGTTATTATAGTGGATAAGCAATTTAGAGGTCTTATTGGCTTCATATTGAGGAATTTTTTTATGAAACTTAGGTAAATGCCAAATGGTATTGAGATTTTAAGTTTCAACCCAGTAATAACAACATTAATTTGTCCACATTTTATGTGTACTTTTAAAGAATATATATATATATATATATATATATATATATATATATATATATATAATTCTCAAGGTGTGGAGGGTTTACAAAATAAATTGACATTTGTTTAAACACACACTTTGCATGCAGTTGCAAAGTATTCCACTTGTCTGGTAATATTCCACTTGTCTCTTCAGCTTAGTCGGTTGTCTTCACTTCACTTCACTAACCTTCTCATGGTGAGATCATGTTGAGTCATTTCACGTCTTGCATTCAAATTCAAATTATCTTTACATTCAAATTCTAGTTATCCTTACTCATACTGCATCTTTACATCTTGCATTCAAATTCCAGTAAATTTGTTTTTCACTGTTCTGCTTCAATCACTCAAGTAACCTCATGCCGCTCAAGTAGGTAAAATTATGCCACTCAAATAAGCTGCCACTCAAGTAAGCAAAGAGCTTCAATCACTCAGGAGCACTAAGGTAAACTCTTGCCAGTTAAGTAATCAAAGAGAAAAGGGAGCTGAGACCTCAAACTGATACTGAAGCTGAGACCTTAATTTGATACCTGAAACTCATAGCTGCCCACTTGAACAAATAGTGAGTTATTGAAAACAAATTTTCAATGTTACAAATTTCAATTGTCTTGATTACAATAAAAACAAACTATTGTGGTTTGAACTTTTTTCATGAGCTTATGTTATTGAAGTAAAAGGAATAGGAACTTTTTTCATGATCTTATGTTATTGCAGTTAAAGGAATAGAAATTTGATTAGATAATTTATAACAGAAATATAGATTTCATTTTCCAAATCTATTACACAGAGAGACATATTCCCTTCTTAAACTCAAACAATCTTGTTCTTTCTTACAAACAATCTTGCTTGTTCTTCCCTCAAACAATCTTGTTCTTTCCTACAACAATCTTGCTTGTTCATTCCTACAAATATAGCTAGAGAATAATCACTGTGAGATTTCCGTCTAGATATTCTTAAAGTCAAACAATAGTGTTCTTTCCTACATATATAAATAGAGAATAATCACCATGAGATTTCAATCTAGATACAACTTATATTTCTTAATGTCAGGTTTACTTACCAATATTGACACATGAGAATCATGCAATGGCATACCACCGGGAGCATAGGCAGTGGAAACAGGTTCATATCCACCAAATGTATGTGCAGATGCGGTTGGAGTTCCCACGCCAAATAAATTTAATATCATCCTCAGGTTAGATATCGATACCTATCAGCAGCAAATGAATGGGCACCTTTGTTTGTTCCATACCCCAATAGAAAAATCTCCAGACGCAGTTCTACATCCATCAGATGCACCCATTGTATTATCGCCAGTTCTTGTTACTCAAAATTGAAATATCAGTATTTAGAAGATCATCTATTGTTAATAAGATTTCATCTCCCATATTCAAAGGTAGGCAGGGAGTGCATGCATTACCCACAAATAGAGACCCAATTCACCATCAATGTTGGCGAGGCTTATTTCCCAGTCCATCGAATCATAAATGTGTCGGGCCAAGAAATGCTCACCGTAAAATTAAAGCAGTACATCATTCTACGGTGGAAATTTCCTGCCTCGACACATTTATGGGCCGATGGACTGGGAAATAAGCCTGGCCATCACAACATGGACTGGGAAATAAGCCTGGCCATCACAACATACCAAAAGAGGAGAAGGATGAGAGATGTTGGAGTAATTTCATCTGCGCAGATCAGTTTGCACGTCAAACAGGTGGAACAGCGCGCAGGGTATCACGGCGGTAGGTTTGAAGAAATCGACGGAGTGCGGGGGGTCAATCAGCTCGACCGTTAACAAATTGCCACCCCCTGTAGTTGACTGTCGATGTTGGGTTGACCAGCCAATCGACGGCTGTGGTAAATTGCGGGGGGGTCACCCAAATTGTATTGTACGAACAGTGGTCAGCCCCCGTAACCACCAGCTAGTGGTGGCTCCGCCCACCAGCCACCCACGTGCCACCGCTCCGCCACCACCGCGGGAAAATTTTCAAACTTGCCATAAATTCAAATTTGTCATAAAAATTTTTTAAGCGGTGCTGACAGATTTTTAATGGCATTAATGAAATTTGTAAGCGGTGAATTTCTGGCAATTTTGTCAACAAATTGCATTAATTATTTTTAGATATTTTGTTTATATATAGAAGAGAGATATAGTGTAATTTTTTTTTTTTTACACACAGACAGAGCAGATTTTTATATACGCACAGCAGTGCAATTGTTGAAAAAGACAGAGACAGTGCAGAATTAAAATATACACAGCAGAGTATATTTTTTTGTAAAACAGAGAGCTATTTTTTTAATAGACAGAGAGTTGTCTATTTTTAAAATAGACAGAGACAGTGAATTGGAAATTTACAGCAAAGTTTTTTTGAGACAGAGAAGAGTTTCTGGAACTGTGTTTTGTAACAGTCTAGGAGTTGTAAATCCCTCTGTGATAGAGGAAGAACTTGTAAACAATTTTATGGAATAAAATTTGTGTTATAGAGTTAAAATTCTGTTACTGTGAGTGCAAATTTTTAAATATTTTCTCTGTGTTAGAGAGGGAGTTTATTCTCCATTGTTAATTCTAGAATTTCTCAATATTCCAACATGGTATCAGAGCCAGTCCAGGCTATTTGAAGGTCAAATAAGCTGAAGGAAAGGAGTTCTTTGTTGCAGCAGCTTCTCCAGCAGTGTGAAGACTCAGCCAAAAAGAATCCAAAGGTATTTCTCTATACAGTTTTGTGTTACTGTTGCAGTACAGTTGGTTAGTTTTAAACACACAGTCAAGTGTTTTTATCATAGTTAAAAGTGCAGAATGGCTGGAGCCAGCACAGGTATGAGTTTGGGAAATATCCATCTCCCACAATTCAATGGAAAAAATTATGACTATTGGTCAATAACTATGAGAGCTTTATTTGTCTCCCAAGAGTTATGGGAATTAGTTGAGGATGGCTTTGAAGAGCCAAAAGATGAACTGAGTTCTTTGTTTTAACTCAAGCAGGAAGAGAACAGTTGAAGAACAATAAGAAGAGAGATGCCAAGGCTCTTTTCTTCTTGTATCAAGCAGTGCATGAGAGTGTGTTTCCAAGGATAGCAATAGCCAAGAAATCCAGTGAAGCATGGGAAACTCTCAAGACATCTTATCAGGGAATGGAGAAAGTGAAGACAGCAAAACTTCAGTTGCTAAGGAGAGACTTTGAGACTCTCTGCATGAAAGAGTCAGATAACATTGACTCATTCTTCACTCATGTGATTGGAATGGTCACACAAATCAGATCTCATGGAGAGACTCTTGAGGACAAGAGGATTGTGGAAAAACTCTTGAGAAGTTTACCCTCAAGATTCGATGTGATTGTCACTGCCATAGAAGAGACAAGGGATCTCACAAAGTTTTCAGTGGATGAATTACATGCATCACTGATTACCCATGAACAGAGATTGGGTAGGAGTGAAAACTCATCTCTAGAACATGCTTTTAAGTCCCAGATGTCTTTCGGAAGAGGAAGAGGGCAAGGCAAAGGAAGAGGAAGAGGCAGAAGCCAAAACAGAGGTGGAAGGAACAGTCCAACAAATGCTCAAGGAAGGGGCAGCAATCCAAATCAGCATCAAGGCCAAGGCAGCAGCCAACAGAATGGTTAGCAGAATGCACAAGGACAAAGGTATGACAAGTCCAATGTCCAATGTTATAATTGTAAGAAATATGGTCATTATGCTAATGAATGTAGAAAGAAGAAGCAGAATGATATGAGAAGTGAAACTAGTGCAAATTTCACAAAATAAAACAACAGTCAAAGTAATTTGTTTTTAGCTTGTAATATGGCTGAAGAAAAGAGTGAAGACTTATGGTTTCTAGACTCTGGTTGTAGTAACCATATGACAGGAAACTTAGCAATGTTTTCTATATTAGATGAAAGTGTGCAGTCACAAGTCACACTAGGAACTGATAGCAAAGTTTCTGTTATGGGAAAAGGAGATGTAAATGTTTTAACAAGATTAGGTGCAAAGAAAACCATAGCAGATGTTTATTATGTTCCAGGAATGAAATGTAATCTCTTAAGTATTGGACAGCTTGTCCATAAGGGGTATAATTTTTTCTTTGACAATGATGTTTGTACCATCATGGACAAACCACCCAGCAATCAGTGTATTGTTGAAGTGAAGATGACAAGGAACAGGATGTTCCCTCTCAGAATGAGAGCAGATTTGAAGAATGGTGAAGAGATAGCAGCAGTTGCACAAGAGACTTACCAAAGCGAACCAAAGGATGATAATTGGTTATGGCACTTGAGATTTGGACATCTCAACTTTGGAGGTCTTAATTTGTTGAACTGAAAAGGAATGGTGAGTGGTTTACCATTGATAGAGAAACCAGATAGCCTTTGTGAAGGTTGTATTCTTGGGAAACAACACAGAGAAATTTTTCCTTCCGGGAAAAGCATAAGGGCAAAAGCATCCTTAGAGATTTTCCACTCAGATGTATGTGGACCGATGCAAACTCCATCACTTGCAAGCAGCCACTATATCTTAACATTTATAGATGATTTTACAAGAAAAACTTGGGTTTACTTTTTGAAAAAGAAAAGTGAAGTGTTTGAAAATTTTTGCAATTTCAAAGCACTTGTTGAGAATCAGAGTGGGCTGCATATCAAGGTCTTAAGGACTGATAGAGGAGGTGAGTATATATCTAAAGATTTTCTACGTTTTTGTAGAGAAAATGGTATTCATAAACAGTTTACAACTAGATATACTCCGCAACAAAATGGAGTGGCCGAAAGGAAGAACCGAACCATAATGGACATGGCGAGGAGTATGTTGAAGGCAAAGCATTTGCCGAATGATTATTGGGCTGAAGCTGTACATTGTGCAGCGTACATATTGAACAGGTGCCCTACAAAAGCAGTTATGAACAAAGTGTCGGAAGAGGCATGGAGTGGCACAAGGCAAAGTGTCACACATATGAAGGTTTTCGGATGTGTGGCTTATGCACACATTCCGGATCAACTAAGGAAGAAGTTGGACAGCAAGGGGGAGAAATGTATTTTTATTGGATACAGTGAGGAATCCAAGGCCTACAGGTTATATAACCCATCCAGCAAGAAGTTCATTGTGAGCAGGGACGTTCAGTTCATTGAAGAGGAAGCTTGGGATGGAAGCATAGAGAAAACAGTGAATGTAAAATACTGTTTATCTCATGATGAAAATGATGATGAGGTGGCTGAAATACATCCCCAAACAGCAGCACCAACAAGAGGGCAGCAAAGCACACCTTTGAGGAGAAATGAAAGTGCTTCTCTAAGCACACCGCAAGGAGGAAATTCAAGTGCTTCTTCAAGTACTTGTACACCTACTGAAAGAGGTAAGAAATTCAGAAGTTTGAAAGAAATTTATGAACAAGATATAGCTAATGAAGGTATCAATTCTTTGTTTGCTTTATATTGTCATGTTGATGATCCTGTTCATTTCGAAGAAGCCATCAAGGATGAGAAATGGATAGAAGCTATGGATGAGGAAATAAATGCCATAGAGAGGAATAAAACTTGGGATTTGGTTGAACTCCCAAAAGGTAAAGATGTCATTAGTGTTAAATGGGTCTACAAGACCAAGAGTAATGCTGAAGGCAAGATAGAGAGACACAAGGCAAGGCTTGTTGTCAAAGGCTATAAGCATAAGCATGGCATAGATTATGAGGAAACTTTCGCACCGGTTGCAAGAATGGAAACCGTGAGAGCAGTGTTGTCCATAGCAGCACAAAACAAATGGAAAGTTTACCAAATGGACGTGAAGTCAGCATTCCTGAATGGAGTGTTAATGGAAGAGGTTTGCATTGAACAACCTCTCAGTTATGAAAAGAAAGGCCAAGAGCACAAGGTCTGCAAGCTGAAGAAAGCTCTTTACGGGCTGAAGCAAGTGCCAAGAGCGTGGTACAGTAGGATAGATTCTTATCTACTGGAAAATGATTTTGAGAAGTGTGAGGGAGAACCCACCCTCTACATCAAAGAAAAAGACGGTAAAATCTTGATTGTAGTCTTATATGTTGATGATGTTATTTTTACAGGTAATGATGATTGCCTTATTGAACATTTTAAAACAGTCATGAAAGAAGAATTTGAAATGACTGACATGGGTTTGCTGAGATACTTCTTGGGAATAGAAGTAGAACAAGATGAAAGTGGGATTTTCATCTCACAAGCAAAGTATGTTAATGAGGTACTTGAAAGATTTAACATGCAGGAAAGCAAAGCAGCAATCACTCCCACAGTGATGGGATTAAAGCTCAGCAGAGAGGACAGCAGTAAGGATTTTGATCCTAGTTTGTACAAGAGCATAGTTGGCAGCCTTATGTATTTGACTGCAACTAGGCCGGACATAATGCATGTTGTTAGTTTGATTTCCAGATTCATGGAAAAGCCAAAGGATGCACATTGGCAAGCAGCAAAAAGAATTTTGAGGTATGTTAAAGGTACTAAAAGGTTTGGTATTTTTTATACTACTTCAAAATGTTCAGATTTAGTTGGATACACAGACAATGATTGGGCTGGAAGTGTAGATGATCGGAAGAGCACTTCCAGTTATGTTTTTCACATGGGTTCGGGAGCCATTTCATGGGCTTCTAAGAAACAGCCCATTGTAGCGTTGTCTACAGTAGAGGCAGAATATGTGGCAGCTACAGCAGCAGCGTGTCAAGCAGTTTGGATGAGAAAAATGTTGAGAAGCTTATGTCAAGAACAAGTAAAAGGGACAGTGATCTTTTGTGACAATAGCTCAGCTATTGCATTGTCTAAAAATTCTGTTTTTCATAAAAGGACTAAACACATTGACACCAAGTTTCACTTCATACGTGAATTGGTTAACAATGGCGAGATAGTTTTGCAACATTGCAGAACGGAGGATCAATTTGCTGATATCCTCACAAAGCCACTTGCGCAGAAAAGCTTTGAATATTTCATAAAATGTATGGGTATGCTGGAAAACCCAGCAGTTGAAATTAAGGGGGAGTGTTGGAGTAATTTCATCTGCGCAGATCAGTTTGCACGTCAAACAGGTGGAACAGCGCGCAGGGTATCACGGCGGCAGGTTTGAAGAAATCGACGGAGTGCGGGGGGTCAATCAGCTCGACCGTTAACAAATTGCCACCCCCTGTAGTTGACTGTCGATGTTGGGTTGACCAGCCAATCGACGGCTGTGGTAAATTGCGGGGGGGTCACCCAAATTGTATTGTACGAACAGTGGGCAGCCCCCGTAACCACCAGCTAGTGGTGGCTCCGCCCACCAGCCACCCACGTGCCACCGCTCCGCCACCACCGCGGGAAAATTTTCAAACTTGCCATAAATTCAAATTTGTCATAAAATTTTTTTAAGCGGTGCTGACAGATTTTTAATGGCATTAATGAAATTTGTAAGCAGTGAATTTCTGGCAATTTTGTCAACAAATTGCATTAATTATTTTTGGATATTTTGTTTATATATAGAAGAGAGATATAGTGTAATTTTTTTTTTTTTACACACAGACAGAGCAGATTTTTATATACGCACAGCAGTGCAATTGCTGAAAAAGACAGAGACAGTGCATAATTAAAATATACACAGCAGAGTATATTTTTTTGTAAAACAGAGAGCTATTTTTTTAATAGACAGAGAGTTGTCTATTTTTAAAATAGACAGAGAAAGTGAATTGGAAATTCACAGCAAAGTTTTTTTGAGACAGAGAAGAGTTTCTGGAACTGTGTTTTGTAACAGTCTAGCAGTTGTAAATCCCTCTGTGATAGAGGAAGAACTTGTAAACAATTTTATGGAATAAAATTTGTGTTATAGAGTTAAAATTCTGTTATTGTGAGTGCAAATTTTTAAATATTTTCTCTGTGTTAGAGAGGGAGTTTATTCTCCATTGTTAATTCTAGAATTTCTCAATATTCCAACAAGAGATTCAAGAATTACCAAGGTATGACGTGATGTGACTCTTAACCAAAATTTGCATACATTCCTTTAAACCGCGTAACGAACTTGCTTACAATCGTTGACTGTCAAGTCAAGGAATGGAGGTTGACGTAACGTAATAAAAAATTGACATCTGGCAAAGTGTGATACACGTAAGAAACGCACTTTCTTACAATCGTTGACTGTCAAGGCATGGAATGGAGGTTGACATAACGTAATAAAAAATTGACATCTTGCAAAGTGCGATAAATGTAAGAAACGCGCTTTTGACGCGCATACATTCTTTGGAAGCACGTCACAAACTCGCTTACATCGTTAACTGTCAAGTCAACGAGTGGAGATTGAGGTAAGTTAATAAAAATTGACATCTGGAAAAGTGCATACACGTAAGAAACACGCTTTATTCATGCATGAAATTTTTAAGGTCTTTCCTTTTTAAGTAGTTTGAAAAGAAAATTGATTCTTATCTATTTAATAAAAGCTATTTTTATTGTTTTTTTAATTCACATTTACATGTATTAAAAATTTATTTGAATTAAATTCTTAAGAAAATTATAAATTATAATTTTTTCAAAATCTAGAAACTTGAAACTGTAATTTAAATTTCTCAAAATTTATGGTGGAATTTTGACCAAAATCATGCTGGAAAAATTGTGGTTTTTTTGAGTACTTAGTTTTAAAATAATAATATTAAAAACTTAAAACATATTTAGAGTGTAAAAATAAAATATATTTAAAAAAATAAGACTGATCTAGAGCTTCTTAATATGTTTTTTTTTCAATTGTACTGTCACCCACACACTAAACTGTTTTTAAGTTAAAATATATTTATATATTTAAATACAAGTTTTTTTTTTTGTTAATTTTGGAGGGACTATTCACATGAATTGAAAAAATAGAGTTACAAAAAGGAGCCATCTTGGCTGCAGTCCATAGACCTGCAAATTACGAGAATGATCCCACACCCAGGGAAAGAAAAGCTGGGCGGGGAGTTCAAAAACACTGTCATATACAAAATTTGAGCACGCAGGCTCAAAACTACCAAAAACGAGCTCTCGGGCTTGAAGCGACCATACAAGGAAAAAGACTGCATATCAAAAGAAAAACATTAGGAATTATAGTCCCGGTGGACCCACAGTGTCATCCTTGTCATTGAAATACTCATCGATGTTAATCGGCTGCTCAAGGGTGCTAGCCATCCATTTAGAGGGGGAGCACTGAGAAGGACCCACGTCCTACGGAGGGGGCTTCAAAGGGCCAGCCTCTGCTTTGACTCTCGCATTCTGGTGCAGCTTGGATTTGTTCTTCAAGAGCTCATAGTGTGGCGAAGAGCTTTCCACAAAGTGCAGGTGATGAACTGTATGGACGAAAGTCTCAAACTTCTCCGAGAGGGACTAAATCTTCTTTTCCAAATTCCGGCTGATTCTGTTTTGATCCTGCAGAGCAAGAGAGAGGAGGGTCTTGGTATTCCAGTGAAGGTCGACCACTCTCGTGAAGAGATTCTCTCTGCTGCGAGTCAGACCAGGGTTCGGGATCCAGTGAAATTCGTGATCAACCGTCTCCTTCGGGGTGGCCCGCCGCCGAGCCACAGCTTCCACTTTCAGAACGTTCAAGAAATCCTACATAGGTGCCAGGGTGACCTCCCTATAATGACGAGCCGCATTTCTAGCCAGGTTCTCTGCTTTGGTCATAGGTTGTCTGGCGGGGTTATCCCACTGGGAAGAGCGGCTGCGACGAGGTGGACAGGTGGGGGGTGTCTACGGCGAGAAGCCATGGCGAAAACCTTGAGATTAACGGGATAGAGCTTCTGCGGGGAGTCAGAGGATAACAGAACAGAGGAGAAGGGGGAAATTCTTTGCCAAACAACAACGGAAAGAGAATAATGCTTCCGGAGGGGGAGATAAATAGGGTGAGGTGATTGCAAACATGCCGCATTCCTAGGACGATGACGTTTGGCAGTCCAATTAATAGAATCATGCGTATTCATTGCGAGTTGCAGGCTGGCAGGCCATCCCGATCTGAGCCTAGATCTCCCCGGTGTGAGATCGCACGCTAGAACATTAAATCAGTACATGATCATTGTGGATGGCAGGATACGGCATCGGGGAAAGGACGCCAGCGTTGAGCAGATCATTCTTACATATTTCATTACACTTATCCTTTATGTCGATTGACTCGAGGGAGGTCCAATTCTTAGACACGAGCCGTTCATGCGTTATGACCTGCTGGTTGGCCAGGTAATCGGCCAGACTGTTAGCCTTCCTCCTGAGCGCATGGAAAGAAATCCCTTTTTCCACTTTAATATTGTCATTGATCTGCTGGAGGAGTCTGTTGATGCGCCAGCAAGTTGATATTTTTTCCACCTTTCTCCCCTGCTTGAGTTTTCTACAAGCTTGGGTAGCAATATTAGAGTCTCCCTCAACCAAGAGAGGCCAGAAGTTATTCTTCTTGGCTATGTCAAGACCTTTAGCCAAAGCCTGAAACTCAGCCACATTATTGGTGGTGTGACCTAAATTGCCATAATAGATCCACATGATGATACCCTGAGCATTGCGAAACACTCCTCCAAAGTCGGCCAAGCCTGGATTGTTTTTGGTGGCCCCATCATAGTTCAACTTGAGGAGAGATGGATCACGAGGATACCAGACGTTCAAAGGCGAGGGTGTAATCGAAGCAGATATGGGAGAAAAAGCGCTGCTAGGAATGGGAAGATCAAGGAGGGACAAAATCCTTCTTTCTGCCACAGAAGGCTGGTTAGGGGCATCAAGGAGCTTTGCAATTGAGGCTGATTCCCTCATGATGATCTTTATGTTGAAGATGCTCTGTTCTTCTGAGGAAGCCACATTCCTGAAGATCCGAGAGTTACGCTCCTTCCAGATTGCCCAACAAATAATGCCTAGGAGCAGATTCCAAGCCAGATTGACAAGAGGTTGGCTGGAGAAAGCAAAGCTCTAATTTTCTAGGGTAGTGTTGATCCAAAATCTTTTGTTTGAGATGTATAAAAGAATTAACATGTGAAAATTGTAGCTTTTAAAACAAGAAACTTTAAAGGCATAAGCGGAAAAAGAGAGAAGCAATTAACATCATGCACGAAGACACAATAGTTGATATCGGAGTTCGTCCAGGAGGGACTACGTCTCCGGGCCCTGCTCTAATAGTGGGGAGGCCCTGCTTTCATTAAATGGAAAAATGAAAGTACAAGTACAAAATGAGGAATTACACCCTTATACCTGCCCAATCTGGAAATGGCCGAAAATTGCAGACCTCTGATGACAAAATGGGTAGCACCGTTGGATTTGTGGCGTCGAGTAGTGTTGAATCCATATAAAACTTGCCCCAATCGGACAAAGTGAAAATCTGGCCCCTCTGGAAAAATGGCTCAGATCATGGTTCCGCCCCCTCCTGCACACTGTTCAAGGTTCCACTGCCTCGTTTTTCGTGCCCACTCCTGTCCGTCCTTGGGCGCACAAATGAATGAAGGTTTATATAATAAAGTGTGGGTGGATTCTTCAAAGCGACCGTTGGACGAGTTGGCTGAGATGCACATTGTTTGGGCGGAGGTCGGGTGGTCAAATCCCGACCACGCCATAAAAAGGCCGACTGCAATGTTTTTTTTTAAACCGCATTCCATTTATTTACTTGGGCGTTGAACCGTTCTATATTTTAAACCGCGTTTGAACCGTTTTAAAACTCTGTTGAACCGTCGATGTGATGTGGGGGGGCCGGACCCATATTGGGCGGCCCGCCCCATATGCAAATGGGCCACGTATATATATATACGGCTGGCTGTTGGTACAGTGGACCGCGGGGGTGGCGGGGTTGACCACCCGCCCCCCAACAATATTTCTTTTTTAATATATATGGATTAGCATTGGGGTGGCAGGGTTGGTGGCCCGCCACCCTTATTACATATTTTTTTTGTTTTTATTGTTATTTAAAACAAACAGGTTTTTTTTGAACCTTCGAATTTTGACCGAAGGAGTGCTTTTAACGGTCCCACAAATTCGCCCGGAATCTGGCCAGGTTGGTCGGAATCCGGTGGCCGGGTTTCAGCAAAATTGTTGCCTCCTTAGTCTGCCACATCACCAAGTCAACCTCTGAACTTTGACTGCTCCTAACTCCTTCATACGGACTCGGAATTGAGTGCCGTCTGCGCCGTTGGATTCAGAATTTTGAGATCTACAACTTGAAATTAGTTCGAAGGATTTTTGAACACTTTGATTTCTGAGCCTTGTACTTAAGCCATTTGTACCTGTACCTGTTTAATCCACCTCGATCATTCCTCCCCACTAAAGAGCTTTTGGACCCCAAAAGCCTCATCAATCAACAGGCAAGTGAGGGAATTTCTCCCTCACCTTCTCCTTTTCAAGCCATTTGGCTTTACTTGGGTGCATCCCTTTGAAACCAACACGGAGATACTCCACATCTCCTCGTCGCGAAGTCCTAGTCCTTCGATCGAGAATGATGTCCTCTGGCAGTTCATCGAGATATTATGGTGCAAAGTCATCCACTGTAGGAACTGATCCTACCTCCTCAGTGTCCATTATCAATGGGGGTTCATAAAGTTTTAGATTTTCAACATTCACAACTGAGTACATCTGCATGTATACCGGCAAGTCGAGTCGGAAAGCATTATTCCCAATCTTCTCCAATATGGTAAAGGGACCATACCGGATTGGTCGCAATTTCTTACCTTCTCCCTTCATTCGATCCTTGCTGATGTGGAACCACACTTTGTTGCCAACTTGAAATTGATGGTCGACTCGGTGCTTATCATGTCGGGCCTTATATCGGGCCTGACTCTTCTCCAACTGCTCTTGCACTACTTGGTGAATCGTCTGAATCCGCTGAATGAACTGCTGTGCTTTATCCCTGTCATCACGCCCACTGGCATCTTCATCCCTTCCATAGATCATGTCAAAAGGGTCCTTTGGTAAGTAACCAAAGCATGTCTCAAAAGGTGAACGCTGCGTAGAGGAATGCACTGCTCGGTTGTAAGCGTGCTACACATATGGAAGGTGTTCATCCCACAACTTGGGATGTTTGTTGCAATAGCCTCGCAACAAGTGTACCACGGTACGATTAACGACCTCTGTCTGTCCGTCGGTTTGTGGATGGAATGCCGTGCTTCTCTTCAACTTGGTATCCATCATGCGCCACAAGCTGGTCCAAAACTCTCCAAGGAAACGAGAGTCTCGATTTGACACAATCGACGTGGGCAACCCAAAGTGGACCCAACATACTGAAAGAAAAGACAAGCAGTCTGCTTAGCAGTGACCTGCTTTTTACAAGGCATCAATATGCACATTTTGCTAAAGCGGTCAACGAAAACATACAAATAGTCGTGACCCTTTCTTGACATAGGCAAACCTCCTACAAAATCCATCGACACACTTTCCCATGGACGACCCTGAATAGGGAGTGGTGTGTAGAGCCCGAGTTTTCTATTAGAGGGCTTTGAAACAGAACACATCACACATCCCTTTACAAAACGGGTTACAATGTTTTTCATATGGGGCCAAAAACAAAACCTTTGCAAATGACATAAGGTTTTTTCAACACCAAAGTGACCAGACACAAGAGAGGTATGCGCCTCTCGAATTACATGTACCCTTTCTGTTGTGGGTATGCACAATTTACCAAGGTGATACAACAACTTCCCCTGCAAATGATAGTTGTCCACCTGTGAACCATGAGTTAGTTTTGCATAAACTTCTTTAAAGTCATCATCGTTAGTGTACTGTTCAACATAACTTTCAAAAGATAATGATGCATTATGCAAAATAATAGAAGCAGCGATAGGAGGGCGAGAGAGCATGTCTGCTACTTTGTTACTAGTGCCCTTCTTATACTTTATTACCAGATGAAATTGCTGTAGGAACCCCATCCACCTGAAATGATGAGATTGTTGTAGCTTGGTCTATGACTGAAGGTACTACAAGGGCTGATGATCCGTATGGATGATGGTCTCCTTGCCGATCAGGTAGTGTTTCCACTTTTTCACACTTTGGACCAAGGCATACAATTCCTTGTCGTAAGTGGGTAATTTATTACAGCCTGGGAGAACTTCTCCGAATGGTAACAAATCGGCTTCTTCTGCTGCAAAAGTACAGCTCCCATGGCGTACCCACTGGCATCGGTTTCGATCTCAAAAGGCTGCTGGAGATCGGGTAAAGCCAGGACTGGTGTGGTGCTGATTTTCTCTTTCAGTGCTTCGAAGGCCTTCTGCTATTTTCCTCCCCACTGAAAGGCTTGTTTGATACTTGTCAGAGTGTGTAAGGGTGATGCAATAACGGAGAATTTGGCAATGAACCTCCTCCAGTACTGTACTGCACCTAAAAAACTACGGACCTCTGTTACATTGGTAGGCTTAGGCCAATTTACAATCACCTCGACTTTTGAGGGGTCTATTTTTAATTGACCATTACCGACAATATGACCAAGGTAAACCAAAGAGGTTTTCCCAAACTCACACTTTGACAACTTTACATACAATTGTTCTTTCTTTAAAACATCAAGCACTTTGATTACATGGCATACATGTTCCTCCCAAGTCCTACTAAAAACAAGAATATCATCTAAATACACAAGGACAAACTCATCAATGAAAGGCCTAAAAAGATCATTCATGACCCTCATGAATGTGGCTGGAGTGTTGCAAAGTCTGAATGGCATCACCATCCATTCGAACAACCCCTGTTTGGTCTTGAAGGCAGTTTTCCACACATCCTGCTCTGCAATTATGACCTGGTGATAACCACTACGCAAATCCAATTTGGTGAAATAAACAGCATTTTTTAATTGATCTAATAAATCATCAATGCGAGGGAGAGGGTATCGATTTTTCACCGTGATTTTGTTTAGTGCCCGATAATCCACGCACATCCTCCATGTGCCATCTTTTTTAGGCACTAACACGATCGGTGAGCCACAAGGAGAAGTACTTGGCCGAATGACCCCTTGGTTCAACAGTTCCTGTACCTGCTTTTTGATTTCCTCCATTTCGATGGATGACATCCTGTACATACCAATGTTTGGTAATGGAGCATCATGTTGCAAATGGATCTCATGTTGGATCCCTCGTTTTGGAGGAAAACCTTTGGGTTCCTGAAACAACTCATCATAGTTAGAAATAACATCACATAATTCCTGTTTATGAGCCGGATCACATCCCCGGAAAGCATCGGTTATTTCTTCATCCTTTGCTCTCACAACCATGAGCAAACACCCCTTGCTGGAATTCACCAATCTCTTCATCTGTCCTGCACTTACAAGGCTGGCACTGACTTTGGTTTGATGAGCTCTTACATTGTATTCTACCCCATCTTTAGTGATTTGGTATTTATTTTCATGGCGAAAGAAAACTGCTTTCCTATCATAAAGATAGGGACTCCCCAACACAATGCCACAAATATCCAATGGTATTACATCCAATTCTACTTCATCTACCAGCTTAGAAGCAATAAAAAATTTTACCTTACACTGCTTGGTTACATTTAGTTTTACTTTATCATGTATCCATCCAAGTGGATAAGGTTTTGGATGAGGCTTAACTTCTAAGCCTAACTTTTTAACGAAGGATTCTGAAATAAGGTTTGCTTGAGAGCCTGAATCAAATAGAGTTTCTAATTTTGCATGGTTTATAACAACTCTAATATGAAACAACTCAATTCTCTTACGTTCATTAGAAAGAGGCTCATTTGATGAACTAGTGCTTTCATGTGATTCAGAATCATGAAGAGAATGAGTACCTTTTGTCCCTGCTGCTGTGATCAATGCCTCATCGCCTAAGTCGGATCCAAGGTCCTGCTGTGCGGTTGCTACCGTCTTCTGCTTACCCTTTCCTCCAAATCTCTTCGGCTTCTTTTCTGGATAAAGTTTCCAACAATGATCGTCGTCATGGCTTTCCTTTTTGCAGTGAGTGCAATAAGGCTTTTCTCCTTCATCCTTCTTTGTTGACGCCGTCTTCTTTTCCTTTCCCTTTCCTTTCCCTTTGAATTTGCCATTTGAAGGTTTGGAAGGTGGTTTCTTTGAATGATCGTCCTTATCATTTCTGCCCCTGTTTTCAAGATGAATGGCCTTCACACTGGCCGAGTCAATGGTAGTAGGTTCAAACATTAACAATGAATGTCTAATGTAACTATGCAATGAACCAATGTACTTAGTTACAACTTCAGGAGAATCTAAAGAGATGCCCAAAATTAATGCCTATTTTCGAAATTCTTTAGTAAAGGTTTGCACATTTTGTCCTTTACCTTGCCTTAGGTACTGCCACTCCATTAAGGCTTTCTGCTTGTAACCTAAGGGATAGAATTGATTTTTAATTGCAGTAATAAAATCTGACCAGGAAGAAAGAAGGTTACACAAGTTACTGCTACTTCGAAGTTTGCTCTCCCACCAGATGAGAGCTGTGCCACTCAATCGAAGAGAAGCCAATTGGATTTTCGCCTCGTCCTCCATAATCTGCTGGATCCTGCAATAGAGTTCAAGCTGCCTAATCCAATTGTTAAGCTTCTCAACATTACTTTCACCATTATATACCGGTAGATCAAACTTAACATCTAACTTAAAGAAAGGCTTGTTAGATGCATTTCCAAAATTTTTATTATGATGGTTAGAAGAGGAGGAAGGACTTTCATTTCCTGAAGGGGGTGGATTTCCTCCACCATCTCCATGCGCTGAACCTTGCCCTTCTAAAAAATGATCTCCTGTTTTCTCTAACCTTTCAAGTCTAGAGAATAGTCTCTCTACTCGATCTGCCATGGTATAGAAAGTTTTGCGGAAATTGAGCTCCTCTTCATTCCGATCTTCGTCTCCCATGTTCCTTCTCTGACGTGCACGTCCTGCTTCGGAATCAAAAGCCTGTAGCGTCCCTTCGCCTCTTCTTAGCCTGCTTCTTGTTAGCATACAAACATGTAATTCACATCTACAAACACCCGCTCCGATACCACTTGATCCAAAATCTTTTGTTTGAGATGTATAAAAGAATTAACATGTGAAAATTGTAGCTTTTAAAACAAGAAACTTTAAAGGCATAAGCGGAAAAAGAGAGAAGCAATTAACATCATGCATGAAGACACAAGAGTTGATATCGGAGTTCGTCCAGGAGGGACTACGTCTCCGGGCCCTGCTCTAATAGTGGGGAGGCCCTGCTTTCATTAAATGGCAAAATGAAAGTACAAGTACAAAATGAGGAATTACACCCTTATACCTGCCCAATCTGGAAATGGCCGAAAATTGCAGACCTCTGCTGACAAAATGGGCAGCACCGTAGGATTTGTGGCGTCGAGTAGTGCTGAATCCATATAAAACTTGCCCCAATCGGACAAAGTGAAAATCTGGCCCCTCTGGAAAAATGGCTCAGATCATGGTTCCGCCCCCTCCTGCACACTGCTCAAGGTACCACTGCCTCGTTTTCCGTGCCCGCTCCTGTCCGTCCTTGGTCGCACAAATGAATGTAGGTTTAAATAATAAAACTCGGGCGGACTTTCCAAAGCCACCATTGGACGAGTTGGTTGAGATGCACATTGTTTGGGCGGAAGTCGGGTGGTCAAATCCCGACCACGCCATAAAAAGGCCGACTGCATTATATTTTGATTTAACCGCACTCCATTTTTAAAAAACCGCATGAACCGTTTTATATTTAAAACATTGTTGATGTGACGTGGGGGGGCCGGACCCATATTGGGCGGCCCGCCCCATATGCAAATGGGCCACGTATATATATACGGCCGTTGGTATAATGGGGACCGCGGGGGTGGCGGGGCTGACCACCCGCCCCCCAACACATTTTCTTTTTATATAATATATGGATTTGCATGGGGTGGCGGGGTTGGTGGCCCGCCACCCATTTTTATATTTTTTTTGTTTTTATTTGTTAATAAAACAAATTGTTTGTTTTTGAACCTTCGAATTTTTGACCGAAGGAGTGCTTTTAACGGTCCCACAAATTCGCCCGGAATCTGGCCAGGTTGGTCGGAATCCGGTGGCCGGGTTTCAGCAAAATTGTTGCCTCTTTAGTCTGCCACATCACCAAGTCAACCCCTGAACTTTGACTGCTCCTAACTCCTTCATTCGGACTCGGAATTGAGTGCCGTCTGCGCCGTTGGATTCAGAATTTCGAGATCTACAACTTGAACTTGGTTCGAAGGATTTTCGAACACTTTGATTTCTGAGCCTTGAACTTAAGTCATTTGTACCTATACCTGTTTAATCCACCTGGATCAAGTGTGGATGGAGTGAATAGCACGGTCCGAGGTTTTGAAGACTAAAAGGAACCATGACCATATATTAGAGGCAAAAGGGCAAGTATTGAAAAGATGGTTTATCGATTTAGAAGCCGAAAGGCAAAGAATGCAAACTGAGGGGCCCTGAAAACCTTTTCTTTGAAGGTTGTCCCATGTAAGAGTTTTCCTATGCGCCATTAACTAGATGAAGAGGCTGATCTTTGGCCAATGCCTCCGATTCCACAATCTTTTCCATTTAATATCCGCTTGAATAGAGGTCAGATTTTGTAAAAGGTTGTAAGCTTCTTTAATGCTGAAGGTTCCTGTCGTATTTGCTCCCCATCAAAGAATGTCAGGGCCTTCCTCCTTTTGAATCTGCCTTTTGCTAAGCTCTTGCTTAAGGGAGTGAATAGATTGATGGAGATGGACTGGAAGGAAGTCATTGAGATTCTCCCATTCTCTCCAATCAATAGTTTTGTCATTCTTCCAGTAGTCTCTAACTTTTCTTTTGTTTTTCTCTTCCAGATACTCTTTTAGCGGTCTGTAGGTCTCTTTATCCAATCTTGGGCTCCGCTCCCACGCATCATCCCAGAAAAGTGCATGCTGACCATTGCCTATTTTCCAGAAATTGTGTTGTTGAATTATCAGTCTATTTTCCCAGGCCTTATTCCACATAGGTGACCCTTTGAGATTTCCAGAGAGCCTAATGAGTGATTCCCATGGAGTCGTGGGAGCATATTTAGCCTTCCAAAGGAGAGCCCAGTTGGTTGAGGAGTTTGTCAGCCATCTCCACCAAGTTTTAGCTCCCATGGCCTTTCCAAGGAGATCAGGGTCTCTGAGACCAAGACCCCCTGCATGCTTTGGAGAGCACACCTTGTCCCAAGCTACCAGAGCCCATCTGCCTTTGATGACTTTGCCTTTCCAGAGGAAGTCCCTTTGGATTGTTCTGATTTAGCTGGATACCGATTTCGGAGCTGCAATTGCCGAGAAAAGATAGATGGGCATGGCTTGGAGGATTGACTTGACAAGGATTAATCTCCTAGCAAGATTAAGAGCTCTGAAGGTCAAATTTGAAATCTTCTTTCGGAGTTTGGAGATGAGAGATTCCCAATTTGAAAAGGCAAGGGGCTTATCAGTAAGGGGAACGCCCAGATATTTGGAAGGGAAAGAGCTTCTTTGAAAACCCAGGACTTGAGCAATATGCAATTGGATGGATGTTGGGGTATTTAAGAAGAAGATTTGGATTTTCAATGGTTGACATCTAGACTCGAAGCTAACGAAAAGTCATTGAGGATTTTTTTGAAGGCTAAGGCTTCCATGAGCGTTGGGCATCCCATAAGGAGGGTGTCATCGACGAATTGTTGATGGGTTGAAGGTGGAACCTGTGGATAAAGCTTGAGACCAGAGATCAGCCCATTGTCCGAGGTTGCTGAGAAGGAACTGCCTAATCCCTCTGCCAAAATGATAAAAAGGAAGGGTGGAAGGGGGTCTCCCTGTCTTATGCCGCATGAGGGATTAATGATAGTAGAGGGAGAGCCATTGAGAAGAATGGAGAAAAAGGCACCAGAGACTAGGGCCATGATCCATGCTATGATCTCTTTATTGAATTTAAAAGTCGCAAGCATCTGGCGGATATAATTCCAATTAATTTTATCGAAAGCCTTGGACATGTCCAACTGGATCAACATCCCCGATTTTCCTTGATATTTGAGAGTGTGAATGATCTCCTGAGACAGAATGATGTTGTCCATTATTTGCCTTCCTTCTACATAGCCTGTCTGATTAGCTGAGATAAGGAGTGGCAGAAGAGGCTTTAACCGATTGGCAAGAATTTTGGAAATGATCTGATAGATAACATTATAGAGGGCAATGAGTCTGAATTGATCGGGGGTGTTGGCTCTTTCCGATTTGGGGATGAGAGTCAGGAAGGTGGCATTGAGAGAAGGGCATATTGATTTCTTCACCCGTGATTCTTCCACCAATTCGTAAACCGAATCCTTAATAGTATCCCAACAAGCCTTGTAGAAGTTGCTGGTGAATCCATCAGGTCCTGGAGCTTTTCCATTCGACATAGCTTGAACCGCTTCTTCCAACTCCTCCATAGTTATCCTCTTTAACATCTTCTGATTGTGTTCCTTGGTTAAGATTGAAGGAATGTGATTTGTAATTTTTCTGATATGGTCATCATTGTTCTAATTACTTTCCTTAAGGATGCTTGAGAAATGCCTATGAAACTCTTCCTCAATTTGTTGGTATAAGCCTAGTAATCGAAGCAGAGATGGGAAATAAGTTTGGCCATCACAACATACCAACAACATACCAACATAGGAAAAGGAGGAGAGGAGGAGAAGGAGGAGAGGTTCAAGAATTACCAAGGTATGACGTGATGTGACTCTTAACCAAAATTTGCATACATTCCTCTGAACCGCGTAACGATCTCGCTTACAATCGTTGACTGTCAAGTCAAGGAGTGGAGGTTGACGTGACGTAATAAAAAATTGACATCTAGCAAAGTGCGATACACGTAAGAAACGCGCTCGCTTACAATCGTTGACTGTCAAGGCATGGAATGGAGGTTGACGTAACGTAATAAAAAATTGACATCTGGCAAAGTGCGATAAATGTAAGAAACGCGCTTTTGACGCGCATACATTCTTTGGAAGCACGTCACAAACTCGCTTACCATCGTTAACTGTCAAGTCAAGGAGTGGAGGTTGAGGTAAGTTAATAAAAATTGACATCTGGAAAAGTGCGTACACGTAAGAAACACGCTTTATTCATGCGTGAAAATTTTAAGGTCTTTCCTTTTTAAGTAGTTTGAAAAGAAAATTGATTCTTATCTAGCTATTTTTATTGTTTTTTAATTCACATTTACATGTATTAATAATTTATTTGAATTAAATTCTTAAGACAATTATAAATTATAATTTTTTCAAAATCTAGAAACTTGAAACTGTAATTTAAATTTCTCAAAATTTATGGTGGAATTTTACCAAAATCATGCGGAAAAAAATTGTGGTTTTTTTACTACTTAATTTTAAAATAATAATATACAAAACTTAAAACATATTTCGACTGTAAAAATAAAATATATTTAAAAAATAAGACTGGTCTAGAGCTTCTTAATATGTAAATATTTTAGTTTTACTTTTCCCATTGCAATTTTAATTGTATAAAATTTAAATTTCAAAATTTTATAAAATTTAGAATTAAAATTTGATTTGAACTAAATAACATATTTAAGTATGAGGGGTTTCAACAATGCATTATATTAGATATTATTTTTGGGATTCAAGTGCGTTAAGTAAGTCATTCATTTATGACTTTTTCCATGAGAGGTAGAAGTAACTAGGGATTGAAACTCGTGAAATGAATCACATAACGTCAATCATTACTTTCGAGGCTTGCACTCGGTAACCGGGACTTCCCGGGAGGTCACCGATCCCAGAACTCCTCTAACTCAAGCGCGCTTCACTGTGGAGTTTTCCCCACAATCAAGCCCACTTAGCTTGCTACCCCATTTGCAAAACCTTACCAAGTATTGTACCTGGTGAACCATTGTGGAGTTTTCCCCACAATCAAGCTCACTTAGCTTGCTACCCCATTTGCAAAACCTTAGCAAGTATTGTGCTTGGTGAACCATTCAAGGCGTGTTACTTGCTAAGGTTTTGCAAATGGGGTAGCAAGGTAAGTGGCTAGGAGTTCTGGGATGGGTGACCTCCAGGGAAGTCCAGGTTACCTGGTCGGAAGTGATGATTGACACTATGTGATTCATTTCACTAGTTTCAATGCCACTATCATGACTTCAATCCCAAAAAATCATGTTATCTAAATAACATATTACAAATTAAGTTAAATAATGGAAAAAGTAATAAAAAATAAACTGAGTTCAAGAAAATGAAAATGTTATTGGAGACTATTTTGGAATATACTTTTGTTATTATTATGATTTTTATTTATCATTCCTTGTAATTGTATCATGTTATGTAAATTTATTTATAATTTTATTAATTTTAATCAAAGTATTTTAAACTAGAATACATCTATATATTTAAATAAATGTTAGTTTGAAAAAATATAGAAAACTTAATTTAATTTAATTTCTATTTTGATTTTGAGTTCATAAAATTTCAATTTCAGCATTTTATAAAACTTAAATTTGAAATTAAAATTGGATTGTAATTAAAACCCATATTATAAATAAATTTGAACAATGGAAAATTATAAAAAATAAATTGAGTTGAAAATGTTGTTGTAGATGATTTTGGAATATCCGTTAGTCATTATTCCATTATTCCAAAGTAATGTTATTTTCAAAGTTCATTGACACACACACCTGCTAATTGACTTGGTCTAAGTGTTTTACTATGAGTAAATGATATTTAAAAAAAAAAAAGTATTTTTATATATATATTTTTAATTTTATTTTGCATGATATATACTTTATATGCAAAATCAAACTCTAAAAATAACTAATTTTCAATTTTATGAGAAAATACTTCTAGTAAATCACATTTCAATTTTTGTTTTAGACGCTACTAAGTGTGGTTCATGATCCAAGTCCTTGTATGAATCACAAAAGTTTGCATTTTGAAATTAAAAATATATTTATGAGATACCATTTTGGACATGTTGATGAAGACACATCGAATTCATGCTTCACCTTACGTAGAAAAGGGTAAACAATATACCTAAACAAACTTCATGCTTCACCTTCCTCAAAGAAAGTTAAATAATATGAAAGCAAACTTTATTCTTCATTAGTAGAGTAAAAAAAACAATGGCTAAACAAACTTCATGCTTCACCTTCCTCAAAGAAAGTTAAATAATATGAAAG
This sequence comes from Pinus albicaulis, assembly GCA_034641835.2. Taxonomy (NCBI): domain Eukaryota; kingdom Viridiplantae; phylum Streptophyta; class Pinopsida; order Pinales; family Pinaceae; genus Pinus; species Pinus albicaulis. The sequence goes on along the minus strand of JAXQQM020077064.1, from coordinate 5,309 downwards.
CAAACTTTATTCTTCATTAGTAGAGTAAAAAAAACAATGGCTATAATGGCTATTGTAAATCAGATGGAAATTTATGCTTTTAAATAGGTTATATTGGAGAAGAATACCAGGAGAAAAACTATGAGTTAAGAATATTATGAGAAAAGCTATGGGTTGTCAAAATCTATATTAAAAAAAACCTATGAAAAATAAATTGATTAATTCACCTTAATTTTATTTTAAATATTAATTTATTTTTTTATTTATTTTATTTTTATGTAAATTTACCAAGTCAAAATATTTAACAAGACATGACAAAGTATTATATCATCTCTTCCATATTAGTTTGAGAGCTCGACCTAATGTAAGTATTTCTCTAGTTGACTAATACTAATGTGTAATTTAATTACATGACAGACTTTTTGAGAGGTCATAAATTATTAGGTTAATTAAAAGCTAATTAAATTTTGGATGATATAATGTAAATATGGTATTTTTAAGGTTTTTCAATTTATTATATATGACACCATTTTTATCCATTTAAAGCTTTATAAAATTTATAAATTTTTTATATATTTTATAAATTTAAAATTAAATAATATTTTTCTTTAAATCTTTTATTGCAAATAAAATAATATCAATAAAAATTCTATATTTATTTAAATCTAATAAAACCTTTCTACGAGATTTACATGATTTACCTTAACTCTTAACTCTAGAGAACTTGTGATTGTATTTAAATCTAATAAATCTTCTATACCAGATTTACCTTAACTCTAGAGAACTTGTGATTGTGATTGTTAGTATAGTCTAGTATAGTATGTGAAAAAGTATATCTAAGAAGTTATTGGATCACCAAGTAGCAATAAAGTTTAAATTCTAAATATATTAAAATGATGAAAAAATTATTATAAAAATTAATTAATTTTTTATTTAAAAAATTAATACATAATTTATCATATTTTTTTTGGGATGGGTTGGGGTGACATGTTTGAGCCAAAATGGGGTGGGTTGCTATCGCTCCACTTGGTGAATGTGTTAGCAACTTGGCAATACGCTTTTAGCAAGAATAAATGACGGTGTCACACCTCAAGCAAGAATAACTGACAGTCATGAACAAAGGAGGGTTAGGGCTCAAAAGATAGAAAGTGGTCCCCATAACAAGGGTCCACTAGGTTTCTATCCCACTTATATATTTCATTAAATTAAATTACAGTGTTTGCATATTTGAAAAGAAGAGAATTATTACATCTAAGAAACTCTTAGAAAAACCAGAGAATGCTTCCATACATTAAGAGCAGGGAAAATATTTATATTGAAAAGAGTAAAATGTTATGTGAAAACTTTAAACTAAACAAATTATCGAATAAATTGATAAATCGAAAAGGAAAAAACTATTGAGCTAACATTTTGTATAGAAAAAGATTGTAAAAATAAAATTTCAAAACACTCGACGATCTTCATTAAACCATGAACCATGTTCATATTAAGAGACCACAACCTAACCATGAATAAAACAAGGATATAAAATAAGAGTATATATATATGTGTGTGTGTGTGTGTGTGTGTGTGTGTATAGACACACACACACACACACACATATATATCAAAACCCTTGAAAAAGACAGCATCAGAGTTGAGTTTTGGTAAATCTTGCCTTAATAAACCTCCTAGAATAGTCAAATTCGAACCAAAAACCCTAAAAGAAATTGATATTGTGACCATAAAAACTCTCAATGCAGAGTTACGACACCTGTAAGAGAAACTGAGTGTTGGTTAAAGAGAATTTTGGAAACGACATTAGGATAAATTAAGAACCCCAAAGTGAAATCGCAAGAAGACAAAGATTTTGAGAAAATTACCAATATGCGAACTCGGGGCCACACTAAAGTTGTGTCTGTGATTGCATTTAGACCTGGATGGTCATCCAAGCTAGGCCAACCGAAATATGACAATAGTTTCTTCAAAGAAAGGGTAAAAATTCCCCATGATTACAGTAAGGTTTGAATAGAATTTGCAGAGCTTCATTCAGAACCTATGCAATAGCAAAATGAATCAATGAAAGTGGGGCTTGGCAGGGCAGTTACCCTAACCATCACTTAATCAACCTTCACTGTTGATCATTCATGGTTGAAAACTCTGGTTGGATAGGGTCGAAGTGGGCAATGTGGACCCCAAGCCACCCAAACCATAGCCACATGAATCTCTTCTACGTGGAAACCATTATTGATGGGAAAGCCTATAAAACTCACAAAATAACCTAGAAATTTTGGTAAGATTATGAAAAATTTCGGCGTAGTTTTTTGAAAATTTGGGTTACAATAGTTAAAGTTCAGTATTTTGGTGCCCGAAGAGTTTTTAATGGCATTGAATCCATTTCCACCATAAAAAAATGCAATTCAAACAATGCAACTACCTGATTTTTTGATTTTTTTTTTACTAGCGACAAAAAACTGTTGTTCGAGCTATTCTATTGCATCGGTAGACAACTCCATACATATATACATATATACATATATACACATACACACACACACACACACACACACACACACACACACACACACACACACATATATATATAAGCGTAACATGAATTCGAACCATAACATACCAACACCTTTGGTGAGTGCATAATACACCAAGGGATCCCATATTAATGTTATGAACATATGAGTGTTGAGTTGGTAATGTATAAAACACCTTAAGAGAGTTAAAAAGTTATGCGCTATCGTTGATAAGATAAGTGGAAAACTTTTGCATGGAGGATAAAAGGGAAGACATGTGGTTAAAGAAATAAATAAGTCTCTAATTATATAAGTGTTTATGTATGTGTGTGTGTGTGTGGAAAAAGTATGTAAATGTAAAGAACATTTTTGGATGTAATAGTTGAAGAATAAGGAGGTCTCAGGTCTTGGTACATTGGGACTTAACATTAATTCCAAAGCTTGATTAAAGATTTGAGAGTAAATAAGTATGCATAAAACATTTGTGATGAACATCATGGGATTTGAATAGATATCATAATTTTAATAGGTTGTCATAAGAATTACAGGATTTGGAAACCCACGGGATAGCTTTATATAATGATAGATTATGTATTACGAAAGTTATTTATCTTTCAAATTTTTTTTTAACTATGTCAAATCTCTAGGACATTTACATATTTTATGCACAATATGGGAGAGATGTTACTCATATGAAAAGATGATGGCAAGGAATTAGTAGTCTCCTAAAGACGTTGAAGCGTGTGGGATGCATGGGCATCTAGTGTAATTGTCTGAGGCTCGATACTAGGGATAAATCAAACACATGTATCTAAGTAGGGTGAAGTCTAACATATAGAGGTAATTGTGTTTGACATCGTCGTATTAGAATTTCCAGTCTAATTTGGTTGAATTGCAAATACTTCGGTTGGAAACCTATGCTAGGGCAGTTACAATGGTGGTTTATAATCTTACTTCTTACATTTGAAGTGGTACATATCCTTAATTATATTAGATGCTCGTTGTTGTCTATTTTGGGCATTGTGTTTTTCCAACAAATGTGTTGTTTCCTTTCTATTAATGGTGAGGGGAGTTCTCTTTATCTATGTTTGGGGAATAAATGTTAGTTGGTCTCTTTGGTGGGTTGTGCATCACCCTGAGGTTGATATTTGGGTGGCTAGGAGGAGGTTGGGGATTGTTAACTCTCACCCAATTTGTTTATGATCCTCAAATCTCTTCTATTTGGAGATTATGTCCTAGTGCTTAAGCTGATTTTTTTCTTGTAAGATGGTCAATTGGGGCCTCAATGCTAGGAGGAGTCTTGGTGGGTGAAGAATATTAGTTCTATTTCTAGTTTCTTCATTCCTTCTTGGTCTACAGTGTTGGCATCATCCTACTTCTATGGTGGGTCATATGTGATTTATCTAGGTACATGGGGACTTCCTCATATGCGAGGTAAGTGGTAACGTGAGGAAAATTGGTGGCTATAGGTGTGATTCTTGTCTTTTCCTATGTGTTTTGTTGTATTAGCACTTATTTTAGCTGGTTCCTATAATATCCATTTTGGATATCTGAGAATTATTTTTTCTAGGAATCCTTGAGCTATACTGGATCTTTTGTTTGGTGATTGTTTCTTGGCACATAAGAGGATTTTCTATTGGAACGATTGTTAGTTGGGGCCTCAGTGGTGGACGGAGTCTTGGTGCGTGAAGGAGTTTAGCTATAGTTCTGGTTTTCTTCCATCCTTCTTTCTCTGCGGGGTTGGCTTCATCTTTCTTTTACTATGACACCTATATGATTCCTCGGTGTTCATGGGGGCTTCCTTGTCTTCAGGCCAAGTGGTGGCATGAGTTAAGTTGGAAGTTGGAGGTGTGGTTGTGGTTGTTGTATATGTGTTTTTTTGCATTGGATCTTATTCATGTTTGCTCTTGTGTTATCCATTTTGTAATTCTAGGCATTCTAAATTTTCAGCACTGTATATCCTGTGCTCCTAGGTTTGTCCCAGATAGTGTAAAACAAGGATTGTCTCTGGATATTTGGTTGTTTGGTTCCTCATGTTGCACTAGCTGGTACAAGTCCAAAGAAGGGTTGCTTCTTATCAAAAGCGAGTCTACTGGGGGAAAACTCACATGCATCATCAGATTGAAAGGTTCACATCTCATTACTGGGAGCTCACTTGTACTCTTGTACATGATGAACTCACCAGTATGAAGGGGCAAACCTCTTCTCATAGAACCCCTCTTTGATACACATAAGTTTTAACTAAAAGGGAAGATTATATCTTAGATATTAGTCATACAAGAGGGAGGTACAACCAGTATATGAAAAAAATTGACCTTTATTCACATATGAAATTTTGATGGGGCAGACTATCCTCGATCGTCATGATCCCGTTTGGATATCCTTCTATCCCTTAAGCATTTGCACAAGCATGTAAGGAATATTAACATGAGGATGGAGAGGATTGAGCATCACCTTGACATTCCCCCCACCGACATGCCAAATTTCAGTAGCCTAGACAACACCCATCCCAGTTACAAGATTAGATTTAGACACCTCAATCTAATTGTAATATGGTTTTGATGTGTGATCGCATAATTGTACTTTTTTATGTACAAGGTCATTTAGGCCCGAGTTTTAGATATAACTTGATCATTTTCGTATCTTTCAAGTTTCAATTCGATCTGTCATTCTTAAAGAGAGTATATTTTTAGATATGGTCTGAGCTCCCTAGTAAAATACCAACTTGAATTTTGAAAACTTTTATGCAATTCTCAAAATTTTCAAATAATAAAATTTACCTACAAATAATAATAATAATAATTTATTTTTTCTTAAATTTAT